>APFE030060133.1:0-11236 GCA_000404065.3 Pinus taeda
TTTGGATTTAGGGTTTATAACAATCTAGTATATTGTTTTAATAAACAGTTAAATAAAAATTACAAAACACTTTTTAAAATGTTATAAAATGCTTAGGGTTTAGGGTTTAGGATTAAGGGATTTAGGCCATAGGGTATGGGGTTTAGGGTTAAAGTTTTGGATTTAGGGTTTATACCAATTTAGTAAGTTGTTTTAAGAAGCTCTTGGATAAAAATTACAAAACACATTTTTAAATGTTATAAAATACTTAGGGTATAGTATTTAGGGTATAGAGTTTAGGGTTTAGGGTTTAGGGTATGGGCTTTAGTGTATAGGGTATGGGGTTTAGGGTGAAGATTTTGGATTTAGGGTTTATAAAAATTTTAGTAAATTTTTTTATTAAGCACTTAAATAAAAATTACAAAACGCTTTTTAAAATGTTATAAAATGCTTATGGTTTAGGGTTTAGGGTATGGGATTTAGGGTTTAGGGCATGGAATTTAGGGTTTAGGGCATAGGGTATGGGGTTTAGGGCTAAGGTTTTAGATTTAGACTTTATAGCAATTTAGTAAAATTTTTTAATAAACACTTAAATAAAAATTACATAGTACTTTTTAACACGTTGTAGAATGCTGAGTGTTTAGGGTTTAGGTTTTAGGATATGGGATTTAGAGTTTAGGGTATGGGGTTTAGGGTTAATTTTTCAGATCTAGGATTTATAATAATTTATTAAATTCTTTTAATAAACACTTAAATAAAAATTACAAAACACTCTTTAAAATGTTATACAATGCTTAGGGTTAAGGGTTTAGTGTTTAGGTTTTAGGGTATGTGCTTTAGGGTATAGGGTTGGGGTTTAGGTTTAAGGTTTCGTATTTAGGGTTTATAACAATTTAGTAAATTATTTCAAGAAACACTTAAATAAAATTTACAAAACACTTTTTAAAATGTTATAAAATGATTAGGGTTTAAGGTTTAGGGTTTAGTGTATGGGCTTTAGGGTATAGGGTATGGGGTTTGTTGGCATTATGATTCAAGTTTGGCACTATGGCATAGGTGTTGTCCTTGATGGAAACTCACTCAAGTGGTAAATAACTATTCAGACTCTCAAAATGATAGAAAATGAGATACCCACATGTGCGCTTAACAAAAGATGCAGACCCACAGGTGCCCCGAACAAGAAGTGCGGACATACCCACAAGTACTCCGAACAAAAGGTGCGGTTGTCAAATTCAATCACTTCAATGCAGAGAAGCGTGCGCGTGTGGGAATTTTTATGATTGATCCATGGTATTTAGTCCGAAGTACATGATCCTATGGTTTTGGTCCGTGGTATAGCATCTAAATTATTTAATCTCGGTTTTGGGTCCCTTGTATTGGGTATGGGGTTTAGGGTTAAGTTTTCTGATTTAGGGTTTATAACAATTTAGTAAATTCTTTTAATAAACAGTTAAATAAAAATTACAAAACACTTTTTAAAATGTCATAAAATGCTTAGGGTTTAGGGTTTAGAGTTTAGGGTATGGGCTTTAGGGTATATGGTATGGGGATTTAGGGTTAAGGTTTTGGTTTAGGGTTTATAACAATTTAGTAAATTGTTTTAATAAACAGTTAAAAAAAAAATTACAAAACACTTTTTAAAATGTTATAAAATGCATAGGGTTTAAGGTTTAGGTTTACGGTATGGACTTTAGGGCATAGGGTATGGGGTTTAGGGTTAAGGTTTTGGATTTAGGTTTTATAAAAATTTAGTAAATTTTTTTAATAAACACTTAAATAAAAGTTACAAAACACTTTTTAAAATGTTATAAAATGCTTAGGGTTTAGGGTTTAGTGTTTAGGGTTTAGGGTATGGGCTTTAGGGTATCAGGTGTGGTGTTTAGGGTTAAGGTTTTGTATTTAGGGTTTATAAAAATTTGGTAAATTGTTTTAATAAACACTTAAATAAAAATTACAAAACACTTTTTAAAATGTTATAAAATGCTTTTTTTTAGGGTTTCGTGTATTGTCTTTAGGGTAGGGTATGGGATTTAGGGTTAATTTTTTGGATTTAGGGTTTCTAACAATCTAGTAAATGCTTAGGGTTTAGAGTTTAGGGTTTAGGGTATGGGCTTTAGGGTGTAAGGTATGGGGTTTAGGGTTAAGGTTTTGGATTTAGGGTTTTTAACAATTTAATAAATTAATTTAATAAACACTTAAATAAAAATTACAAAACACTTTTTAAAATGTTATAAAATCTTTAGGGCTTAGGGTATGGGTTTTAGGGCAGAGGGTATGGATTTTAGGGTTAAGTTTTTGGATTTAGGGTTTATAACAATTTAGTAAATTGTTTTAATAAACACTTAAGTAAAAATTACAAAAAACTTTTTAAAATATTATAAAATGCTTAGTGTTTAGGGTTTAGGGTTTAGGGTGAGGGATTTATGGTATAGGGTATGGGGTTTAGGGTTAAGGTTTTGCATTTAGTGTTTATAACAATTTAGTAAATTCTTTTCACATAAATAAAAATTACAAAACACTTTTTAAAATTTTATAAAATGCTTAGGGTTTAGGATGTGGGTTTTAGGGTATAGTGTATGGGGTTTAGTGTTAAGGTTTTGGATTTATGGGTTATAACAATTTAGTAAATTGTTTTAATAAAAACTTAAATAAAAAATAAAAAACACTTCTTAAAATTTTATAAAATGGTTAGGGTTTAGGGTTTATTACAATTTAGTAAATTTTTTTAATAAACACTTAAATAAAAGTTACAAAACACTTTTTAAAATGTTATAAAATGCTTAGGGTTTAGGGTTTAGTGTTTAGGGTTTAGGGTATGGGCTTTAGGGTATCAGGTGTGGTGTTTAGGGTTAAGGTTTTGTATTTAGGGTTTATAAAAATTTGGTAAATTGTTTTAATAAACACTTAAATAAAAATTACAAAACACTTTTTAAAATGTTATAAAATGCTTTTTTTTTAGGGTTTCGTGTATTGTCTTTAGGGTAGGGTATGGGATTTAGGGTTAATTTTTTGGATTTAGGGTTTCTAACAATCTAGTAAATTCTTAGGGTTTAGAGTTTAGGGTTTAGGGTATGGGCTTTAGGGTGTAAGGTATGGGGTTTAGGGTTAAGGTTTTGGATTTAGGGTTTTTAACAATTTAATAAATTAATTTTTTTCTCGGTAAAAAGACTAAGTTTCTATTATATGTACATGATTGAAAATTACATGCATTTTAGCGTGAAATGACATGGATTCCATGGCAGCTTGATATGCCATGGTACAGGCAGAATTGTGCAAAAAACTCCCACGCAGGGGAACCTGAAGACCATGAAACTTTAAGACGACCTGTAGGTTCGATGAGGAGTACCCGGGACCGCAACCATACAGACCTCAGACCCAAAATTCGACTCACCCGTGCAGGGGCAGACAAACGCACTAACAGTCTCCCATACAGACTCCCATACAGACTCCCAAACAGACACGCATACAGACTCCCACTTTATCGCCATTACAAAAAAGACTGAGACACAAAAAGGCTCTAAACCAGAGCGAGTAGACATCCAAACAAGACATATCGAAAAGAAGCAGGAGCAGGACCTGAGAGGGGAGATGAGTGCCAATTCAAGGATGCACTTGCACTGGTTGCTCATCCGCCGACGGCTTTTCTTCCATGATCTCGTACCACCCAAGCCCTTCCGGAATACCCTCCCACATTGCAGCCCATTTGGCCGCGTCGCGCGTTCTTGCTGCCTGGGATGAGGAAGGGCTTTCCCTGATAGCCGGTCCTGAGGAGGAGGGTTCAATTGCAGGAGGAGGCAGTGGTAATTCAGGACCAGGAGGAGGCAGTGGCAAATCAGGACCAGGAGCGCCGGAGGGAGGAGCTTCCCCAGCAGAAGGAGGACCATCATCATCAGCTTCAGGGGTGCTGGTGAAGAGCACAGAAATGTGCGCGCTGATCCCCTGGGCAGCTCCTAGCCTCCCCAAGGTAAAGACCACCGACCCAAAAGCAGGAAGTGCAGGACCTTCAATGCTCGCCCCGCTAACCTCCACAACATGCTCGGCCAGGAGAGGAGCCACCCCAGCGCGACGGTGGCAGAAGTGGCAGCATCAGTGGTGATGCTCCCTGCTAGCCTGCCCACGACCGCTTGCTCTGTTTGAGCCTCTGCCTCTTCGACAGGGCTGTCTATGGCGGAGCCGAGCCATGGTGAGTTCGTCCGCCTCTCGTCCAGGGAATTGGACCTCATTCTGCCACCCTCCTTCTTCCCAAGTCTCCCTTCGCAGTTCTGAAATTGGGCCTCTGTACACTGTGGGCAAAACCAGGTTGAAGGTGACCAGAGGTGGCGGACTACCCAGCCAGCACCAGGCGTGCCTCCACCGTCTAACACCAGGATACCATACCCCCAACCAACAATGCAAATCGCAGAACAACTGCCTGGAGCCGACCTCGATCGGGGATATATACCCATCGCCATTCCAGAACCTACCCTCGGCTCTCTCCTTACTGTCATCCATGGCAGCAATAACTGCTCAGATCTACCACCCTGCCTTGAATGCGGATGGACGGCGGACGAGCTTGGGCAGTTATACTGCATGGGGGATGGCATGTGCCTTCACGTGGGGGCCAGGTGGCTCGCCCATCCTCTGCTCTGTGGCACCCGCATCCGGGGAATTTAATAAATTAATTTAATAAACACTTAAATAAAAATTACAAAACACTTTTTAAAATGTTATAAAATCTTTAGGGTTTAGGGTATGGGCTTTAGGGCAGAGGGTATGGATTTTAGGGTTAAGTTTTTTGATTTAGGGTTTATAACAATTTAGTAAATTGTTTTAATAAACACTTAAGTAAAAATTACAAAAAACTTTTAAAAATGTTATAAAATGCTTAGGGTTTAGGGTTTAGGGTTGAGGGTGAGGGCTTTATGGTATAGGGTATGGGGTTTAGGGTTAAGGTTTTGCATATAGTGTTTATAACAATTTAGTAAATTCTTTTCACTTAAATAAAAATTACAAAGCACTTTTTAAAATTTTATAAAATGCTTAGGGTTTAGGATGTGGGTTTTAGGGTATAGTGTATGGGGTTTAGTGTTAACGTTTTGGATTTATGGTTTATAACAATTTAGTAAATTCTTTTAATATTCACTTAGATAAAAATTACAAAACACTTTTTAAAAAGTTATAAAATGCTTAGGGTTTAGGGTTTAGGGTATGGGCTTTAGGGTATAGGGTATGGGGTTTAGTGTTAAGGTTTTGTATTTAGGGTTTATAAAGCTTTAGTAAATTCTTTTGATAAACACTTAAATAAAAATTACAAAACACTTTTTAAAATGTTATAAAATTCTTAGGGTTTAGGGTTTACGGTTTAGGATATTAGCTTTAGGGTTTAGGGTATGGTGTTTAGGGTTAAGTTTTTTGATTTAGGGTTTATAACAATTTAGTAAATTATTTTAATAAACACTTGAATAAAAATTACAAGACACTTTCAAAAATGTTATAGAATGCATAGTGTTTAGGGTTTAGGGTTTAGGTTATGGGATTTAGGGTATAGGGTATGGGGTTTAGTGTTAAGGTTTTGGATTTAGGGTTTATAACAAATTAGCAAATTTTTTTAATAAACACTCAAATAAAAATTACAAAACACTTTTTAAAATGTTATAAAATGACTAGGGTTTAGCGTTTAGGGTCTAGGGTTTAGGATATGGGCTTTAGGGTATAGGGTATGAGGTTTAGGGTTAAGGTTTTGGATTGAGGGTTTATAACAATTTAGTAAATTCTTTTAATAAACACTAAAATAAAAATAAAAAAACACTTTTTCAAATGTTAAAAATTCTTAGGATTTAGGGTTTAGGGTTTCGGGTTTAGGGTCAGGGCTTTAGGGCATAGGGTATGGGGTTTAGGGCTAAGGTTTTTGATTTAGGGTTTATAAAAATTTAGTAAATTGTTTTAATAAACACTTAAATTAAAATTAGAATACACTTTTTAAAATATTATAAAATGCCTAGGGTTTAGGGTATGGGCTTTAGGGTATAAGGTATGGGGTTTAGGGTTAAGGTTTTGGATTTAGGGTTTATAAAAATTTAGTAAATTCTTTTGATAAACACTTAAATAAAAATTAAAAAACACTTTTTAAAATGTTATAAAATGCTTAGGGTTTAGTGTTTAGGGTTTAGGATATTGGCTTTAGGGTTTAGGGTATGGTGTTTATGGTTAAGTTTTCAGATTTAGGGTTTATAACAATTTAGTAAATTGTTTTAATAAACACTTGAATAAAAATTACAAGACACTTTTTAAAATGTTATAAAATGCATAGGGTTTAGGGTTTAGGGTATGAGATTTAGGGTATAGGGTAAAGGGTTTGGTGTTAAAGTTTTGGATTTAGGGTTTATAACAATTTAGTAAATTCTTTTAATAAACACTTAAATAAAAATTACAAAAAACTTTTTAAAATGTTATAAAATGCTTAGGGTTTATGGTTTAGGGTATGGGATTTAGGGTTTAGGGTATTGGGTTTAGGATTAAGTTTTCTAATTTAGGGTTTATAACAATTTAGTAAATTCTTTTAATAAAAACTTAAATAAAAATTAGAAAACACTTTTTAAAATGTTATAAAATGACTAGGATTTAAGGTTTAGTGTTCAGGATATGGGCTTTATGGTATAGGGTATGAGGTTTAGGGTTAAGGTTTTCGATGTAGAGTTTATAACAATTTAGTAAATTCTTTTAATAAACACTTAAATAAAAATTTAAAAAAACCTTTTAAAATGTTATAAAATGCTTAAGATTTAGGGTTTAGGATTTAGGATTTAGGGTAAGGGCTTTAGGGCATAGGGTAAGGGTTTATAACAATTTAGTTAATTGTTTTAATAAACACTAAAATTAAAATTACAAAACATTTTTTAAAATATTATAAAAATTTTAGGGTTTAGGGTATGGGCTTTAGGCTATAGGGTATGGGGCTTAGGGTTAAGTTTTTGGATTTACGGTTTATAACAATTTAGTAAATTCTTTTAATATTCACTTAGATAAAAATTACAAAACACTTTTTAAAATGTTATTAAATGCTTAGGGTTTAGGGTTTAGGGTATAGGGTATGGGGTTTAGGGTTAAGGTTTTGGATTTAGGGTTTATAAAAGTTTAGTAAATTCTTTCGATAAATACTTAAAATGTTTAGGGTTTATAAAATGCTTAGGGTTTACGGTTTACGGTTTACGATATCAGCTTTAGGGTTTAGGGTATGGTGTTTAGGGTTAAGGTTTTAGATTTAGGGATTATAACAATTTAGTAAATTATTTTAATAAACACTTGAATAAAAATTACAAGACACCTTCGAAAATTCTATAGAATGCATAGGGTTTAGGGTTTAGGGTTTAGGGTTTAGGTTATGGGATTTAGGGTATAGGGTATGGGATTTAGTGTTAAGGTTTTGGATTTAGGGTTTATAACAAATTAGTAAAATTTTTTAATAAACACTTAAATAAAAATTACAAAACACTTTTTAAAATGTTATAAAATGCCTAGGGTTTAGGGTTTAGGGTATGGAATTTAGGGTTAAGGTATCTGGGTTTAGGATTAATTTTCAAATTTAGGGTTTTATAACAAATTTAGTAAATTCTTTTAATAAACACTTAAAAAAAAATTACAAAACACTTTTTAAATGTATAAAATGCTTACACTTTAGGTATTAGGGATTAAGATTTAGGGTATGGACTTCAGGGTATAGGGTATGGGGTTTAATGTTAAGTTTTTGGATTTAGGGTTTATAAAAATTTAGTAAATTGCTTTAATAAACACTTGAATAAAAATTACAAAACACTTTTTAAAATGTTATAAAATACTGATGGTTTAGGGTTTTGGGTTTAGATTATGGGCTTTAGGGTTTAGGGTTAGGCTTAGGGATTTAGGGTTTATAACAATTTAGTAATTTCTTTTAATAAACATTTAAATAAAAATTACAAAATACTTTTTAAAATGTTTTAAAATGTTTAGGGTTTACTTATTAGGGTTTAACGATTAGGGTTTAAGGTATGGGCTTTAGGTTATGGGGTATGGGGTTTAGGGTTAAGGTTTTGTATTCAGGGTTTAAAACAATTTAGTAAATTGTTTTAATAAACACTTAAATAAAAATTACAAAACACTTTTTAAAATGTTATAAAATACTTAGCGTTTAGGGTTTACGTTTTACGGTATGGTATTTAGGGTTTAGGGTATGGGGTTTAGGTTTAAGTTTTTCGATTTAGGGTTTATAACAATTTATTAAATTCTTTTAATAAACACTTAAATAAAAATTACAAAACACTTTTTAAAATGTTATAAAATGCTTAGGGTTTAGGGTTTAGGGTATGGGCTTTAGAGTATAGGGTATGGGGTTTAGGCATAAGGTTTTGGATTTAGGGTTTATAACAATTTAGTAAATTTTTTTTAATAAACAGTTAAATAAAAATTACAAAACACTTTTTAAAATGCTATAAAATGCTTAGGGTTCAGGGTTTAGGGTATGGTGTTTACGGTTAAGTTTTTTTATTTAGGGTTTATAACAATCAGGAAAATTCTTTTAATAAAAACTTAAATAAAATACAAAGCACTTTTAAAAATTTATAAAATGCTTAGGGTATAGGGTACGGTTTACTGTTATAGTTTACGGTTAGAGTATTTGCTTTAGGGTAAAGTAATGGGGTTTAGGGTTAGTTTGGTATTTAGGGGTTAACAATTTAGTAAATTCTTTTAATAAACACTTTAATAAAAATTACAAAATACTTTTTAAAATGTTATAAAATCCTTAGGGTTTAGGGTATGGGCTTTAGGGCATAGGGTATGCGGTTAAGGGTTAAGGTTTTGTATTTAGGGTTTATAAAAATTTAGTAAATTCTTTTAATAACCATTTAAATAAAAATTACAAAAGACTTTTTAAAATGTTTTAAAATGTTTAGGGTTTAGGTATTAGGGTTTAGCGATTAGGGTTTAGGGATTAGGGTTTAGGGTATGGGCTTTAGGTTATAGGGTATGGGGTTTAGGGTTAAGGTTTTGTATTCAGGGTTTAAAACAATTTAGTAAATTGTTTTAATAAACACTTAATTAAAAATTACAAAACACTTTTTAAAATGTTATAAAATACTTAGCGTTTAGGGTTTAGGGTTTACGGTTTAGGGTATGGTATTTAGGGTTTAGGGTATGGGGTTTAGGTTTAAGTTTTTCGATTTAGGGTTTATAACAATTTAGTAAATACTTTTAATAAACACTTAAATAAAAATTACAAAACACTTTTTAAAATGTTATAAAATGCTTAGGGTTTAGGGTTTAGGGTATGGGCTTTAGAGTATAGGGTATGGCGTTTAGGCATAAGGTTTTGGATTTAGGGTTTATAACAATTTAGTATATTGTTTTAATAAACAGTTAAATAAAAATTACAAAACACTTTTTAAAATGCTATAAAATGCTTAGGGTTCAGGGTTTAGGGTATGGTGTTTACGGTTAAGTTTTTTGATTTAGGTTTTATAACAATTTAGTAAATTCTTTTAATAAAAACTTAAATAAAAATTACAAAGCACGTTTTAAAATTTTATAAAATTCTAGGGTATAGGGTTTACGGTTTAGGGTATTTTCTTTAGGGTATAGGGTATGGGGTTTAGGGTTAAGTTTTTGTATTTAGGGTGTATAACAATTTAGTAAATTCTTTTAATAAACACTTAAATAATAATTACAAAATACTTTTTAAAATGTTATAAAATCCTTAGGGTTTAGGGTATGGGCTTTAGGGCATAGGGTATGCAGTTAAGGGTTAAGGTTTTGGATTTAGGGTTTATAACAATTTAGTAAATTCTTTTAATAAGCATTTAAATAAAAATTACAAAAGACTTTTTAAATTTTTTTAGAATGTTTAGGGTTTAGGTATTAGGGTTTAGCGATTAGGGTTTAGGGATTAGGGTTTAGGGTATGGGCTTTAGGTTATAGGGTATGGGGTTTAGGGTTAAGGTTTTGTATTCAGGGTTTAAAACAATTTAGTAAATTGTTTTAATAAACACTTAATTAAAAATTACAAAACACTTTTTAAAATTTTATAAAATACTTATCGTTTAGGGTTTACGGTTTACGGTTTAGGGTATGGTATTTATGGTTTAGGGTATGGGGTTTAGGTTTAAGTTTTTCGATTTAGGGTTTATAACAATTTAGTAAATTCTTTTAATAAAAACTTAAATAAAAATTACAAAACACTTTTTAAAATTTTATAAAATGCTTAGGGTTTATGGTTTAGGGTATGGGATTTAGAGTATAGGGTATGGGGTTTAGGCATAAGGTTTTGGATTTAGGGTTTATAACAATTTAGTAAATTGTTTTAATAAACAGTTAAATAAAAAAACAAAACACATTTTAAAATGCTATAAAATGCTTAGGGTTCAGAGTTTAGGGTATGGTGTTTACGGTTAAGTTTTTTTATTTAGGGTTTATAACAATTTAGTAAATTCTTTTAATAAAAAATTAAATAAAAATTACAAATCACTTTTTAAAATTTTATAAAATGCTTAGGGTATAGGGTTTACAGTTTACGGTTTAGGGTATTTGCTTTAGGGTATAAGGTATGGGGTTTAGGGTTAAGGTTTTGTATTTAGGGTGTATAACAATTTAGTAAATTCTTTTAATAAACACTTAAATAAAAATTACAAAATACTCTTTAAAATGTTATAAAATCCTTAGGGTTGAGGGTATGGGCTTTAGGGCATAGGGTATGCGGTTAAGGGTTAAGGTTTTGGATTTAGGGTTTATAACAATTTATTAAATTGTTTTAATGAACACTTAAATAAAAATTACAAAACACTTTTTCAAATGTTATAAAATGCTTAGGGTTTAGGGTTTAATGTATGGGCTTTAGGGTATAGGGTATGGGGTTTAGGGTTAAGGTTTTGGATTTAGGGTTTATAAAAATTTAGTAAATTGTTTTAATAAACACTTAAATAAATATTACAAAACACTTTTTAAAATGTTATAAAATGCTTAGAGTTTAGGGTTTAGGGTTTATGGTTTAAGGTATGGGCTTTAGGGTATAGCATATGGGGTTTAGGGTTAAGCTTTTGGATTTTGGGTTTATAAAAATTTAGTAAATTATTTTAACAAACACTTAATTAAAAATTACAAAACACTTTTTAAAATGTTATAAAATGCTTAGGGTTTAGTGTTTGGGGTTTAGTGTTAAGATTTTGGATTTAGGGTTTATAACAATTTAGTAAATTGTTTTAATAAACACTTAAATAAAAATTACAAAACACTACCGCACTCAGAGGTAGGG
>APFE030060134.1:0-16264 GCA_000404065.3 Pinus taeda
GACATGCAAAGAAAAAAGAACCTTATGGCTCGAAGTTAGCTTTACCCAAAAAACTAAATATTTAAAAAAAATTGTCAAAGTTAGCTTTAGCTGAAAAACTAAATATTTTTCTCAATGTTTCTGATTTTCCGAGATCACACTAAGGTGCAGGGAAAAGAGCATACGCATGAGAAAAAAAAATCTTCCTTTCTGTTTCTGATTTGCCCAGATCGCACAGAGTCGCAGGGCAAAGAGCATACGCAGAAATGAAAGGTATAGATCCGGTTTAAAAAAATCTAAATAAACCGAAACCGAAATAAGCAGAGAGAAAATAACAGTAAACTGCAAATAAAGACTGTATACCTCCAGATCTTAAAAATGACGCAGATAGGGCTACCGGAAACTTTTTCGCGTGAAACGAAAGGGGTTCCTCACTGGAACAGATGCTCCGAACACAACAGAGCAGTCCTCTCGGCCCGAAAGCAGTCAGAAACAGTAGATCTAGGAAACGACAGCCGCATGCAGTTCTACCGGCTTCAGATTTGGATCACCAACGGACGCGGCCCTCAAATAGCTCTGATACCATGTAGGAATTTACAGGGTAAGTTCCTCAGACAGAACACCAAAAGGACACCGCTCACAAACAGATCACAGATCAATACACCAGTATTTTGACGTGGTTAAAACCCTCAGAGAGGGAAACAGTCCACGGCCTGCGCCAACGTGGCTACTACAGGCAATTTATTAATAAAAGAATGAAAATTTACATAAGCTTCTCTCATGCACGGTTAACCTACAAATGACCCTCCATGCGCTTTAAATAGAATTCATGGACCAATCGGGTGTCAAGCCACGGATCAAGTGTCGGTAATACCGAGGAGAGAATGAACCGTCGGATCACTACATATCGTGACCGTCGGATTGTAAGTTACAAAATGTACAACGGTAAAGAGACACACTTTACCTAACTCTATACCTAACTCTATACTAGACCAAGTTGAACTTAACTATTCCTATGTGTCGGAATATCCTAACAGAAAGTGACCCTCATATCGGATACTCGATTCATCAGTGAATCACTTTCTTTGCACATCGGATTGATGACCGATAGCGTCTGACAAAATGTTGCTTATTGCTTTGACAACAAAGAATTTAGTTCAAGTGCTTCTTTGACAAGATCCTCAATTTTAGGATTATCTTTCAGTTTTTCCACAGAAAATTGCAGCTGTTGTATCTGAGCATCTTTGGCACTTGTCTCTGCTTGATACTGGAGCTTTAAATGATCAAAGCTCTGTCGTAGTTGTGCGATTTGTGCTTCCATTTGATGATTTACATTTTGCTTTTCTTCGACCAACTGTTGTTCTAATTGTTGTATCCTCTCATCCTTCTCCCTTACTAGTTGTTTGACCTCCACTGCCTTATTTATAGTGGCAGATGCATAAGCACCTGCAAACTGTGATAGTTTGGTCAAGTTATTTGAAGGATCGATAGGGGCATCCTTCCAAACGATATCCATTGGCTCATTTAGAGGGACTTAGCACCAAGGACTGATCTAGTTTCCTTTTCTTCCTTTGTCGTTTCACCACAGCTTGATGTTTTGGACTGTAAAAAACATCAAGAGGAGGAATTTCCTCTACTTTGAGAACAATTTCTGTTAAGGGGGAAGGCTGGGATAATTTCAATCTCTTAAGTGGCAACAAATTTGTCAGTAGCTCTGTCAGTAAGCGAGCTCTGTTCAGTATTCTGGGGTGTGTTGAGTATTTTCTCTGTTTCAACATTTTCCTCCCCTTGTTGTCCTTTGAGGTGTCGATCAAACTGTTGCCATGCCTCATCTAGTTGGTTTTTCAAGGGGTCTCCTCTTTGTGTACTTTAGTGGAATCATCTTCCACTTCTTTCTCTGTTGAGGCCTTTTTAGATTCCTTCTCAGTGTCCTTTTTAGGACTCTTTTCTGGGCTTTTTTGTGAACTTTTCTTTGAGTCATGTTCTGAGTCACGCTGAGAGCCTTGTTCTGAACTCTGGGCGGATATCTTCTCTGAAGTCTGTTCAAAACTCTGGGCGGATCTCTACTCTGAAGTCTGTTCAAAACACTGTTTTGATTTCTCTCCTGAATTGTGCTCAAAATCGTGTTCTGAGCCCTTCTCTGAATCACGCTCAGAATCATGTTCTGAGCCCTTCTTCGAGCTATGTCTTGGTGTTTGTTTCCTTTGAGTATTTGGCTTAGAAATTTCTAATAGGTCCAAAGGGACCTTCAGTAACGTTTTCCACCTGTACTGGTGGTGTTGTCGCATAGATTGTCTGGGCAGCACGACAACGCTCAGACCGGGGGCTGTCACCATGATCCCCGATCTCTCCGTTTAAGCCGTCTCTCGAGGCTAAGGGAGGTAGACCCTATGGGATGAAGGAAGACCAACTGTGGACCAGTTGGGTTGGGAGACACAGCAAGGCAATACCAGTACTTGATTGATTTTAAGAATTAATGTACCAGTGCCTTATGGAGTTAATGATTAAATGATTATTTATTAAATGTTGCAAAATATGAACCTTATAAAACAATCATTTATTATCAAATAACCCAAGCGATGCAAGATGTTCATTAAACTCAACACTTTAATAATGATCCAGCAATTAAATTTCTAAAAATTGAATATTTTAAATGACCATACAATTTAAATGCTGACCAATTACCACTTTCATATAGCTAACTTGTAAATAAACATTTAAGTGCATTTAACTATAGAAAAGTGGAACCACGAAAGACACCAAAAATGAATTTTCAATTAGTCTTTTTCAAATTTTTTTTAATTTTTATATTTTTAAATAAACAAAACAAAACAAAGCAAAAATTAAAGTAAATGAAACCTAAAATTATTAACACTAAACTAAACTAAATGAAAAAGAAAATAAACTAAAACTGAAAACTAACTTTAAAAAAAAATCAAATATTAAACTAATCTAAATCTAAAATTTAATTCTAAAACTAAATAAAGAAAACTATTTTTTTTTATGCCTTTTTTAATTTTTATGATTTTTTGATATTATTTTATTTTCAAACTTTAAAAATTTAAATCTAAATTTAAAGAAATCTAAAACTAAACAAAACTTAAAACTGAAAAGCTAGGCTAAAAAGAACTAACACCTAATAGCATTCGAATATACAATATAAAACAAATTGAATTTCTTTTTATTATTTTTATATTTTTTTTTTATGTTTTTTATAGATTGTAAAATTTTAAATTTAAAACAAAAACAGGATAAAACTAAAATCTAATGAAAAATAAAAAAAAAATCTAAATCCTAACTAAAACTTAGATCAAATAAAAAATCTAATCAAAAGCCCAACCTAAACTTAACCAACGCGTATAAAAAAAAGGAAAAGGAAAAACTTACGCATAACCTACCCAATCGAATTTTTCGTTTTTTGCTAAGCGTTCGATGTGTGCAGGCCTGGACGTTTGACACAGTGGAGATTGCAATGATGGAGGTTCGACGGACAGGGGATGTGAGATGGAGCAGCTGCGTGAGATAGCCGGAGGAGCTGCGGATTCTACTGCAGATTGAAGATCGATGAATGGTCAACGTGAGAAGCTCGGCGGTGGAGATTGTAGACAACAAGGCAGAAATGCGTGGGCAGTAGTAGTGAACGCGCTTTCCTTTTTGTAGGTAAAATTGCAGTTTGGATATGCGGCGAGGGATGGTGGGCTCGATAGCAGAAGATAATGTATAGCAGCAATGAGGAGCGGACAGCGTGGGGAGTTGGGTTTGGCAACGACGACTTGGATAAAAGGGCTACACTTGCTAAATCCAAGGTTTCTTGCAGGCTCAAAGAAAGCTGCGTGGGTATGAGCTGAGCGTTGGGAGCTCCAGTGTGAGGATGGCCAGCGGAATCAAGGGATTTGCTGAGCAGTGAAGCAACGTGGAGTTGGAACGAATACGCAGAGGAAAGAGGGACGTGAGGGAAATGAGCTGCAGGAGGGATAAGATGCTGAGAGAACTGCGTGGAGCTGGACAGCACGGCGTGAAGGTTGATGGGAGTTCGCTGGAGAGGAAGAAGTGTGGACGGAGGGGCGTTTGGCTTGCAGCTGAAAATGGCAGCGTGAAGGATGAAGGTTATCGTGCAAAGAATAGAGGAGTTGAGGATGCAGATAGAGCTAAAATGGCAGAGGGTATGGCAGTAGCATGCACAGCACGACTTGCTTTTTTAAAAAAAAAATTCGAAATTCTCCTGCGAAAATGAAACCCCAGCAGACAAATGGCTTGGAAAACCTTAAATTTCTTCAGAAAAACCTTGCAAATTCTCCAGTAAATTTTAAATTGCCCTGCATTCAGATTTGTCTAATGAAAACCCCAAATTTTTTTCAAGATCTGTACCTGCAACCTGCAATGGCAAAAACAGAACACCCAGAAGTAAAATGTGCAAGAAACAAAACCTAAAAACCCTAAAACCAGCTAAATAGTTACAATAATTACAGCTCAAAGGCTCTAAATAGCCAAATTTGCCAATATGCCATAGAAATATTTTTAGAATTTTAAATTTAATGTGAGGTACTTCAGAAAACCCTTCATGCATTCATAAAAAAAAATTTCAAATGATAAGCCCGGGATCAAAACTGGTTGGGCTCTTTCAGAAAACGCAACCTGGTAGTTGGCTGGTTCAGCTGAGAACTCCCCCTAACGCTCGGTAAACATAAAATTAAGGATATCTTGCACAACTTAAATCAACCATTAACATAGAGGGAGAAAACAACAGCGAAATTTCAGATCAAATGGAGATACCTGCCATTATATTTCAGAAATTAAACTATCATTCAAACCCCAGAGATCAGATAAGATACCTGTGCCTAAATCAATCTTCAACAACCTATTATCAATGGCTGAAAATAAAATTATGCAGAAAAATAAAACATCTTATAGCATTTCCAGAAGAGTAACACCAGCAAGATTTTCAACCCCAAAGTCTTTCTTTATTGCACAAAAAATGACTACAAGAGAGCTTTCTTTAGCACCAGACTTTGAGATCCAATGATCTGAAATGACCCCTGACACTCTATTTAAAGGAAAAATTTCCCAACGGCTAGTTCGAATGATCCATGTCAAAATGATTTCGACCGTCGATGAGGATCAAAATCCCTTTTAATCTCATCTGTCGGAATTTTTAAATGTATCTTAATATATTAAAAATTTAAATTTTGCATTTATTTTCTCAAAATTTTGACTTATTTTAGTATTTTATTTTATTTTTCACATTTTTATTTATTTTTAAATTATATTTTATTTTATATTTTATTGGATCCTCGAACTTAGCCTTTGGAAAAATCACCTAGGACCTAGGACTTATGAGGGAATAAAACATTTTCTAACCCTCAAGACACTTTACATCATGACTTTTACAATTTTACATCTCAAGGGGGAAAACCCATTTGACATAGACCCTCATAGAACACCTAGTCTTGCGACACAAATATAATCTGGCAGATCAAGCAATTTGTAATAACCTAACCAAATAGTTAGAATTATTTCCAAATTACTTTTACATAGACTCGACCTAGCACACTAGGATTCCCCTAAGATTCTAATGACAAAATCCATTCCGGCTTTGGGGTTAGGCTGAAGGAAAACTTTGCCGATCATGGATCGGTGAGACAAAAAACCTTTCGAAACGTAGATTATCACTGGAAAATTAGGTTTGCCTAGGCAATTTACATACATGACTCAGATTTGCTAAGATTATTTACAATTTACACATGCAGACTGGGTTTACAACATAACATGATCGGGCTGATGATGATAGTCGAATGGCACGGACACGTCGATCAAGCGCTATCCCTTTTGCGAAAAAGGGGGTATATTGTTATGGGTAGTTGACACGTAGTGGTCAACAGGTGGAAACGGGCCAAATCTGGTGGATTGAATCTCAGAGTAGCTAGATGTTGGACTTGTGAAAATAACTCGGTTGACTCAAATAAATCATCAAAATCGTCTTCCTCATGGCTGAATTGCCTTATTTTAACTGAAGCAAAATCTTCGGTCTGGCAACAATTCTGTGTAGGAAAGAACTTGCAGCTTCAAAGTAAGAAGCTTTAGAAGAAGTGGTAGCATCTGCTGTTGCTTTGGTTTCAATTATTCTTGGACCCTCGTTTTCCAGTAGATTGTACATAGCTTCCCATGAGGAAGTCCCGCTATCAATAGTGCATGTTGTGTCTGAGAATAATGGAGGCATTTCTGTTACATTAGACGTCGAGGATTGAGCGACTTCACGAGACTTCTTTCCTTTCTTAGACTTAGTCATTTTGCTGCAGAATTCTCTTTCGAGAGAAATCCTGCAATACAGAGAATACAGAGCAAATGAAGAGTAAATAGGAGTTAAACGTAAAAGCATGCGAACACATAAAGATTTTGAAATGACGGAAAGGGAGGTTTTAATGCAAATCAATTTGAAGAGGTCACCAAATCTCCTTGGGCCTTGAAACCATAAATACCGTTAAAACCCATTAATTAACTGAAATCATGGCTCCGCGTGGTTTATTTATTATTCATTAATATATCGCATCACAAGATTTCTTCGGATGATAAAACAAATTCATTCTTTAAGTGCCATGCTGATATGCAATAGCGATATCAACGTATCGGTGTGCTAAGCATGGGAGATTTGTGATTGCGATAATCGCATTATCGCAATATCGCAATCGACAATTTCGTGACAACGGAGAATAGATATTGCCAAAATCTTTTAACGATTTGTGACGTGGCAGTGTAGCGGGCCCTTAGGTTTATATTTAAGCGAAGCTTTTGTTTAAGCTTTATGATTTCTTTGGGTGCTTTTCTTTAATGAATAACTTTATCACAATCAGAACCATTTGGAATGATTCGAGTATAGAATAGGCATTCTTGCGATACATCCAAAGGCAATTGTATTTTAATGATATAGTTTAATGTTTCGTCGCGTCCGATAACATATCGCATTTTGCAAGAGGGAGGCCTTTTGGATATATTGCCTATTTGTCGTGGGGTTGCGACGTGAGAAGCTTCCGCCGTAAGGAATTCTTATTAATGCTTCAAGCTTTTTTATAAAGAATGAATATGTTTGGGTTCTCGGGGGCTATCCTTTATCGCAATCGCAAGTCTCAACTCAGTAGATGAACTTTTATACTCTTGAGACTTTGCGATATGCGATATTGTCGGATTTTCCTTAGAAGCGGCCTTATTTGGTCATTCAAGCTTTAATGTGGTTTTATTAAGAAAATTATTGCTAAGAAAATCTTCAAATTAAACTTGTATTTTTATGTTTTTTAATTTTTTAAAGGGTTCCCATTTCTTTGTACAATAATCACCTAAGTTTTAAGATAAATAAATGGGGGGGTTGTTGCACAACACAACACTTCCTTGGTTGGTGCTTTGAGATATTGGGCCGAGAACGATTGTTCGAGCTAGTCAGTGTATTGGAACGCTATATCTTAGGGCATGCCTTTGATGGAAATCCATGTTTACTTCTATTCTCTTGCCCTGAAATACTCTATGTTTAATATACACTTAGCCCTCCATCTTGGAAGTCCTATGTCATTATTGAGTTGAATCTGTTTGATAATTTTAAGAAATGGATTTGGTCCAGGAAATAAATTATTATATTTATGGTGATTTGGTAATACCATTAGCTTATAGCTGGCATCATCTTTTTTTTTGTGAGCTGGATGGTAATATTTATATTATGAAAAAACCGAGTTTACATAGATGACAAAGGTGTTCTAGAAAACTATGTGTGAACGTACAAGCTAATAGACTATCCATCATTGATGTCTAGTAGTCCACATCTAGCCAAAAGGAAGTACAAAGTAGCATATAACTAGATAGCCCTTCAAAAATTTCATGCAATGGATATAATGGGCTTGACAACAGAAAAACCATAGACATCTATAGTCCAATATACCATAAAAGTCGCCATGAGTGCATAGTAGAGCAAAAAAAACAAAACATAGACTAGAATAGTCCAAGAGTAGGATTGCTAATCAAGGACAATAACTGGAGATATTGCATTTGAGTTGCCTTGAGGTATGTCTTCTACTAGTGCGTTAATGACAAATGGAGTGTGAGGTTGCGAACCAGAGCCAAAGTTTGAATCGTAAGCCACATGACGTTCCACCCGGGTCATTCTGGAGACTAAATCATCCAAGTTGTATCTTAAGTCCTGTAGAATCCTTTTGATCTCTTCTTGTCCTGCAAATAGTTGATAGTGATCAACTTGATTGTCACATATGACCATATGCAGCAAGGTCTCCCATTGCTTGTGTAGAGCTATTGAATGAAGAAAGTGAAGTATCCTTTTCCGGAATTTGCGCAGATCAAGAGTCCATCTGAATGCTGAACTAGTGATTTTTGAGTTTGAATGAAGCTCAGTCCCCAAATTCTTTAGCTTCCAACTGAAGAATTTCGTTGCTAACCTTAGGAGGGACTGCATCAAAATGGTAAGCCAAAAATTCCATCCAAAAAGACGTCAATGTCGAGAGGAAGAAGCACCTGGTGCGCCTCCCTGTCAACTAGGTTGGGGGAGCTGTGGTGCCATCAACACGGTTGACGGAGGCAGGCTTAGCAAGGGGTGATGATACAAAATACAAACAATCGAGTGAGCGATCTTGGGTTGTGAAACCACCCAAGCCCAATTGCCCCAGTATGGAGGAGGCAACACTTGAGAGTTATATATTGGGATGTGATTGTTGAGAGAGAACTGCAAAGAGCCGTCGCCAAGGTAGAGGTGTAACACCTAGGCCCAAGTGCCAGAGTATGAGAAAGGTGGCACTTGAAAGATGTATACAAGGACATGGACGTTGAAAAGAAATTGCAGAGGGATGTCGTGGAGGTGATAGTGAAACAACAACCGAATATATCCTAAGTCGACTAGACCTAGACCAACCACCCCCATTTGACCATATATAGGTTGGACACAACCAGTTTGAGGACTTGAAGCAATTTGACCATTATAGCCTGGACACAACTGATTTGAGTACTTGATATTGGCCTATGGGTTTGAATTTCTAACTAGTAAACAAAACCACAAGGAGAACGTGCCCATATACCACATCCTGCAAACAAGGACTGGGCAACTGAATGAAATACCTGCAGAGTGAGGGATTTGAGAGGAAGCAGAGGGAAATACAACGACAAGTTCGAAGGATGGACCTGTCACTGTATTGTTGACGAACAAAACGAAAAACATGGACACGTATAGCAGACAAACTCCGTGCCAGGCCCCAGTAAAACCAGATAAGAATTAATATGGCCCATGAAAGGAAACTAGGACGGATACGAGTAGTGTAATAGAGCTTGTTGAAGGTCACTGAACAACAACAAACGATTGTTGTAATTAGGTGCAATGAGCACTGAGTGTGCATCCACAAACACAAAGCAAAGAATCCACCACCCTGTAGCAATACTCCCACACATATAAAGCAAACTCCCTACCGACGAATATAACGGGCGAGAAGTAGTGTCTGAAGGAGAAATGACATAGAAAAGACAAGTGGGTGTTGGGGCACACATATTCATGTCTGCATTTAACACCCCAAACATGTGTGTGCTTTGTTGAGGTACTGCCATGAACAAACTTGCTTGTCGAAAGCATAAACCAGGGGAATGTCGGACTAAACCTCTTTACCCTCCACTTGCCTTGCTTTAAATTGTTGAGACAAGGAACACCATGCTGTATCGTATAAACGGTGGGGCGACCATGCATACACCTCCATTGGACAGGTGGTAACCCCTTTTCGACCTCCTCGGTCAGAAGCTAGTCGGTGCAGCTCTAGAATGCGCAGGAGGAAGCAACCCTGCAATCTATTTCTCTGATTTTACATCTTAATTCTCACATTAAACCCCTCTAGATCGTTTCTATACGTCGTTACTATGGATCCTTGCAGAGGGCTTTTGCTTGTCATAATGGCCCTGCAGGCGAGGGGAGGATTTGCGTCCTTCTGGACAACTCTTACAGGCAAAGGTATTCATTCAATAGACGTACATGCCCTAAAGGTAGGGACTTCAGGTTCGTCACAGGTGCCAATCCTAGGGGATAAATGACAAGAAAGATTGCGAGTTCATTGTATACCAAAAGCTGCTACAAACCCTAGATTTATTCTACCCTCTAACTGTTAATCAAAAACAAATGAGAGATCATTCTTTTATCTATAAGTTCATTAGAATTTGGGCCATTAAGAGGGAGCTTGAACCTTGGATTCAACAACACTGGCAACCCACTTCCTCCTAGATCAGAGGCCCACTTCCTAGACAATAGCATACCCCAAGCATTAGGAACATCAACTACAACTATGTCCATCACAATCATAATGTAGACAGACAAATGAACTTGTAAATCCTTTATCAACCCATGAACTTCGATTTTCTTAGAATGCATGGCACAAATTTTGTAATAAGGCCTGGAAATCCTTAAATTTCGCTGTTCCATGACCCTCTTGGTCATAACACAAGCCGAAGCACCCAAATCTAATATGCAATTGTACAACCTGTAACCATTAACCATCAAGGTAATGAAAAAAGGTTGATGCTCATTGTTGTCAGAATCCATACTTTGCAAATACACAGGAGCATCCTAGTAGACAGTCTCAGGAGCCTTTTCTTGAGCAACATTAATACGAGGATTCTCAATGGCATTTAACAACTTAGCCTTTTGGGAAGGGATTTTCAAAACCTCTGTGACAGAAACCCAAATTTTGGAATTGTTCAACCATCCACCCAAGTCAATATTCATTCTAGAGGGGAGCATGATTATCACTTTGATCTTTATCCCTTCTTTGATAAGTTAGCCTCTTATCTTTCGCAATTTCTAAAATTTGATCTGGAGAGGGTCCTTCACCGAATAATTTAATTAACATATCATTGTCATGGTCAAAATTATTGATACTATAGGAAGATGCGAAAGGTCTGACATCATGACTATGTTCCTTAACCCTTTCCCAATTTTCATTTGATAAGTGATACTCCCTACCAACAACATTAATCTGGTTACTTGCCCCAAAGATCCCACTTTCCACAATTCTCTTAATAGTGGGGCAAGTAGCTTCTTCATGCAAGGCATCACAAGCCCTACAATATGGAGGAGCATCCTCAAGAAGGTTGGCAGATTCAAGGGGATTTGGTGGTCGATGTTCACTAGATTGCCCTTTATTCTGCCAAGCATTATTATTTCTAGGTTGGGAACTTTGAGCTTGCGTCCTTTCCATTTGGACCAACCTAGATTGCAGAGTACTTGTCTCTTTAGCATGGTTAGAGATTAATTTTTCTTGGTTAAGCTCCATGCTTTCAAGCTTTTGAAGTAACTTTTGCATAGGATCATCCTCAAATTCCATAATTTCTTTACCCTTAGGCTCTTTTAGCTTTGTGGAAGCTCTATCCAAGACTGGAATCTCAGATTTTCCAGATGCCTTCTTATCCTTTTCAAACTCTTCGGCTAAAGTTTGACACTCCTTATAATGAACAAGTTTAACACGTCTTAATTTATAAGAGGTATCAACGTTAAAAGCATCAATGTAGAAGTCATGGAGAGATTTATCAGGAGGTTTATAATCTTGAGGTAATTCCCTAACAATACCATTGAACCTTCTGTTAAATTCCTCAATGGTTTCATTTTATTTTTTCTTTATAATACTTAGGGATTTAACTAGATGCCTTTCTTCCCTCTTATCTCCAAACTTCTCCTTGAAGACATTAGTAAGAGCTTGTAACGAATTGAAGGAATGGTCAGGTCTTTCGGTGAACCAATCTAAAGCATCCTCTTCCAAAGAGAGCACAAAGAGCTTCATCCTTACATCCTCATGAGCAACATTAGCACCACCCTATTTGTTAATGAAGTGCCTAAAGCGATTAAGATGATCTTTAATGGTTACCGCATTATTTCCTTGGAAAGAAGGCAATTTAACCATACTTTTATTAGGAAGGTCATGTGGGTAACCCTGAATGTTAGCGAAATTGCAAGGAAGATACAAGTCATCCATGATGTCTTGCTGAATGGGATCTGAAAAATGCGAATGGATATCAGAGAGAGCTTCTTGTCCAAGATTATCAAGGTGTGCATGGGAAGAGAGCATATTTAATCATGTCTTGCTGAATGGGATCTGAAAAATGCGAATGGATATCAGAGAGAGCTTCTTGTCCAAGATTATCAAGGTGTGCATGGGAAGAGAGCATATTTAATCGAACTCTAAAAACCTTTTTAGGATCCAGAGTGGGATTAATCAGGGTACTTGAATTTCTTCTAGTGCAAACCCTTGTAGGAAATGAATAAAGTGGAGTCGCCACTTAGACAAAAATCTAACTCAGATCCTTGAGATGAAAGATGAAGGATAGAAAATGAAAGATGGGAATTGTCGTAAAGCCAAGGTCCAATAAATTGGTCCCCGAGAATGATGCCAAAAAATGTTGGCATTGCTGGCAAAAATGATAAAGATGATATGAGGAGAATGAAGTCGAATGTCGTTGAAGCATTGAGAATAAAATATCCCCAGCAACGACGCCAAAAAATGTTGTCGCACAAAATTTCTAGGCACTGTGACAATGGCTCAGATCGGGGGCTGTCACATTGATCCCCAATCTCTCCATTTGAGTTGTCTCCTAATAACAAATTAAGGGGGGTAGACCCCATGGAAATGGAATAAGGGAATATTAGTTGGGAACCAACCAATCTGGGAGACAAAGTTAAACAACCAATACTTGTTTAGATTGTGCAAGACTTTGAAGCTATGTTATTTGGGAGCGAGAGCGGGAATGAGGAGTGGGAGCGAAAACGGGAGTGGGAGCAACCATTTTCAGAAGCTCCCGGTTTGGGAGCGAATCTTGGAGCGATTTTTTAAATATATATATATATATTAAATATTATATTATAAATTTTTTTTTTGATAACATACTGTCAACATAAAACATAGATTGAACCATATAACAACAACACTAGAAGTTAAATAATCTTCATCAAAACACATCACAAGTTAGTAACATAGTAAACACAAACAATTGAGTCCATGATTCAAATAACTTAAAGTTCAGCTTTGAAAAATTCAATATAAAAACATTATCATCATTGATCACAAAAGTGTACTGTAAGCAAGTGTAACCATTACAACAAATACTATCTAACATGAAATGAAATGTTATAAAATGAAATGAAATGAAACAACTTTCAACTTTCATGAAGCATCATATTCATAATTCATTACTAATGAGTTATAATTGATTGCCAACTTCAAACTTAAATTGTCATATATTGTTTAAAAAAATATCATAATAAATATGAAAAAGTCAATAGTTATAAAAGCTACTAGAAACTAGAAAAAAGAAATAAATCTATTATCTATTTCTTATGCTTGGGCCTCTTGCCACCACAAGAAATGTCTAATTTTTTAGTCTTGTTGCAAAATCAGGATCTTTGTCATTAATATCACCCTCCAAGCATTAATATCCAGAGGTATCTTTGTCATTACCTTTGTATCTGTATAGGGATCTTTGTCATTAATATCACCCTCTAAGCATTAACATAAGATAGAAAAAGCATAGCATGTCAAGTCAAGATTTTGTTTGAGTACATTTTTAGGAGGGTCATGATAGAGGAGTTTGACAACCAATGTCACTAACATCAAGGTACATATAGGGATTGGTGCTCTTGATTAAATACGAGTTCCATACCCTAATACATGACAAAATTCAATGGAAACATTGCAATCCCCCAATCTTGAAATCCTGAAAAACAGATAAGTCTGCTGGATTTTGAATGAAATCTAAAATTCTACTTTCTCCATATGAAATCCAATGAGGACGAAACCACTCTCAAACATCCTGAGTCATTTCATGGTAATGTTAAAAATTTAAGTAAAAGGATGAAAATGAAGATCAAGGAGAATGTCACTTTTACTTTAAGAATTTAACATTACCATGAATAGCATATCAATACTAGGGCCTAGACTTGATCATTAAGCTGCCCCACTAAAAAACTATTTGTTTCTTAAAAAAAAAATTGCATTTCGAACATTACTACAAAAAAAAATGCAAAACGCTCCCGAAAAGGCAAGGAGCGAATTTTTTTTTAGGGAGCGCGCTCTCGACCCGCTCCCAAGTCGCTCCCGCCCGGAGCGCGGATTGGGAGCGAGAGCGGGGGGGGGGGGCGCTCCCCCGCAACATAGCTTTGAAGGATTCAATTTGATTTGAGGAAAATGATACCAATGCCTTGTGGAGTCAACTATATTGCGAAGGAAACGAAGACCAAGTAATCGATGAGAAACTGCTGCTAAATGATTCGACTATCTTATATGCAAATGCAAAACTTAAAGCTATGCGAAATGTAGGGACTTGGTTAATTTTAGTTAAATTCCTGTTATAAGTTTGATCCCTTAATGTTTCTATCGACCAAACTTATGCTTGGAAGTAAAATTTTAATGTGCAAGAACTAGTCTTAATATGCAAACACAAAGTGAAATGATGTAATTGCAGAAAAAAAGGGCCTAAAGTTAATTTTGAAATATGTCTTGAGTGTTTTTTAACTTAAGGCTCAGAAAAATTAATTTGATGTGAAAGCAAATACTTATACGAGCAATGTAAAATGAAAACTATGCACAAGTAATTACTGGAATATACAATAGGAAACCAATATAAAATGTTGGAAATAAAACACTTTAAATTCAGAAATCCATTTGCATGAGGTGCTCAATCAAAGATCATTAGATGCATAAGTAAAGCTAGATTGGTCCTACTTGCATGAGCATGTAAAAATAAATGTACTTCAGAAAAACTAAGTGCTTAAAATTCAGATTACATCAATAAAATATCAGTTTAGTATTTTTCTCTTAAAACAAATGTCAATGCCAACAATATGTTTTAAACCAGGGGTCCTATCACAGCCTATGGTAAACATCTTTTGCAGTTGGGAGAATCACATGAGCTGATAATCTTGAACGGCCTCTCACGCTTCCCGGAATCCCGCTTCTTCACGTGTAGACCTTATGGAGGTGGTGCTAGCGTGGTGGATTACGCTTTGACCGGCCGAGCACTGCTCCCTTTTATCTGGAACTTCCCCTATGAACAAATGGTACGATACAGAGTGTAAACTCCTCCACCAGGATCTCCGCCATCCAAAAGAACTATCGTTGCCTTCTCCGCCACAAAAAACGGCAGTTCATCTCCCAACAAAGAAGGGAGCTTTCCGCCCGCCTTACCCATTCCCCTAAGCAATTCTAGGGTAAGATCCTCCCCCGGCGTTCTCCCCCTCCCGCTGATCTCGACCCAATTTCCATGTTTTCTCACACCTCTCGTCTTTATGACATTCCCGGACAGTCCCAGATACAAGTCACATCTCCTCCCCTATCCTGCCACCTATTCACCGACAAAGATGTCAGAGAAGGCATCTGGGCGATGAATAGCAGCAAAGCAGTGGATGAAGAAGGATTCCAAGCCGAATTTTTCAAACATGGCCTACGACCCCTAGTTGGGTACCTGGCTAATCTTTTCAACTATGTAGTCCGAGATGGGTTCCCCCCCATATGGTCCCATCATATTATATACCCCATCCATAAGTCAGGGAATACCTCGGACCCCAACAACTACAGGACAATTATGGTGGGTCATACATTCTCTAAACTCTATGCCACTATTCTTCACAGAAAACTTTCCAGAGATTTCGAAGAAAGAGATCTCAGAGCCAGAGGCCAAGCCGGTTTCAGACCAGATCACCAGACCATTGACCACATCTTTACACTCCGTGCTGTGATCGAGGAAGCACGCCACCGGTCCTCGAAGGTATATTGCTGCTTTGTAGACTTCCGGAAGGCCTTTGATTCAGTTCCGAGAGAGGATCTTCTTCAGCGACTCAAAGACATCAGTACCTCACACTTCCAGCTGACTGTTGTTATGCGTCTTTACGAGTCTGTACTAGGCCGTCTTCGCACTGTAGGGGGGCTATCTGAATTCATCCAGAGCACGATTGGAGTCAAGCAGGGGTGCCCACTCTCCCCCACCCTTTTTGGGATTTATATTGATGAGCTCGAAGCCTTTCTCCGGGAACACATACAGGAGTCTGACGGTTGCTATCTTCATCATGTTTTGATCTGTATCTTACTTTTTGCAGATGACATTGCACTTATATCTTCATCACCAGAAGGGCTCCAGAGACAGTTGGATGCATTAGCATTATTCTGCGATCTATGGAAATTGACAGTGAACCTGGGTAAAACAAAAGTAATAGTCTTCAATGGGACGAAGAAGTCTCAGGATCTCCAGTTCCTCTTCAAGGGAAAGGCAGTGGAGATTA
>APFE030060134.1:34933-52001 GCA_000404065.3 Pinus taeda
ATATGAGGTACTGTTCAGGGGAGGACAAGTGTTGATGTATCCCAGGGGCGCTCCAGCTGAGTCAGCGAGAGTGATAGGTGTACGCCATGCAAAGGTGTACAGGTTTGCATTCCAGCCCCTTTGGCATTGAGTAGTAGTACCGACAGCAGAGCTAGCAGTTCTGAGCAGTGTGAGATTTGGCACCGCAGGATGGGACATATGTATCATGGAGCCTTGAGGACCTTGCGGGAGATCACTACAGGTATGCCAGATTTCAGTACTGATCACTTTGATACTTGCAAAGGATGTGCTATGGGCAAGTTTGCCAAATCCCCTTTTCCCAGCAGTGACAGCAGAGCGACTGGGATACTTGATTTGATTCATTCTGATGTGAGCGGTCGGATGTCTCATGTTTTCTTGAGTGGATATGAGTACTATGTTTTATTCATTGATGATCACTCCAGGAGGACCTGGATTTATTTCTTGAAGACCAAGAGTGAGGTCTTCAAGCGGTTTCAGGAGTTCAGAGCTCTTGTGGAGACACAGACAGGTCGGAAGATCAAGTCCCTGAGGTCGGACAATGGAGGAGAGTACACCCTTGGAGAGTTTGTTGACTATTGTGCGGAGGCAGGCATTAGGAGGGAGTTCACTGTTCCTTACAACCCCCAGCAGAACGGGGTTGCGGAGAGGAAGAACAGATCCATCATAGGGGCTGCCAAAGCCATGTTACATGATCAGGGGTTGCCATTGTTTTTGTGGGCAGAGGCCTGCAACACAGCTGTTTACTTGCAGAACAGGAGTCCGCATCGTGCCTTGGGCACATGACTCCGGAGGAGGCTTTCTCTGGGAAGAAGCCTGATATTGGTCATCTTCATATCTTTGGATGCATTACATACTCCTATATACCCAAGGAGAAGAGGACCAAAATAGAGCCCACCGCAGAGAAGGGTATCTTTGTGGGCTACAGTGAGACCTCAAAGGCCTTTCGGATTTACATTCCTGCACAGAGGAGAGTTGTTGTCAGACGGGATGTGAAGTTCGAGGAGGACAGGGCCTTTAGGAGATCACTGAAGTTGGAGTATCTGGATCAGCCAGACCCTCAGCAGCAGTTGAGTCAGTCACAGGGATCCAGTGGGCAGGGATCAGGAGGATCAGGAGGATCTGGAGGTACATCTATGAGGATGTCAGGTCCATCAGTGAGCAGTGGCTCACCGAGCCAGAGGGGTGGTGCTCCAAGCAGGTCACAGAGCAGTTCACTAGGGAGTCCACTAATGGACAGTTCACACGGTACCTCAGCTTCTACAGGTTCAGGTGTAGGCAGGAGGACAGCAGACAGACAGTCAGGAGTTCAGGCTACTGATGTTGATGAGGAGGAGGAGTTTCATTCTCCTATGGGAGAAGCATGCTTAGGAAGAGGAAGCCCAAGTGGCTTCAGGACACCTTGAGAGATGCCACATCTGTTGCTGAGCCGAAGAGGCCGGTCAGAGAGAGTAGACCACCTGAGAGATTTTGTAGCTATATGGCGATGGTTACCAGCATCCTTGACTCTGAGCCTTCTAGCTATGAGGAGGCAGCTAGCCAGCAGGTCTGGAGAGAGGCCATGCAGGGGGAGCATTCTTTTATCATGAAGAATGATGTTTGGGAGGTGGTGCCGAGGCCTGAAGGCAAGTCCGTGGTTACTTCCAGATGGCTTTACAAGGTAAAGCATGCTGCAGATGGCGGCATTGAGAAATTCAAAGCGAGGTTTGTGGCTAGAGGGTTCTCCCAGGTAGAGGGAGTTGTTTATGAGGAGACCTTCGCTTCCGTGGCTCGATATACTTCGATTCGCTCCATTATATTGATAGCAGCACAGATGGGTTGGAAGATCCACCAGATGGATGTGAAGACTGCATTTCTCAATGGCTTCATACAGGAGGAGGTGTACATTGAGCAGCCACAGGGCTTTGAGGTGCATGGGAAGGAGTCCCATGTGTGCAGACTGAAGAAGGCCCTTTATGGCCTGAAGCAAGCTCCCAGAGCTTGGTACTCCAGGATAGATACTTATTTGCAGGGGATGGGTTTCACAAAGAGTGAGGCAGATCCGAACCTTTACTTTATTGTGATAGGTGAGGAGCCTCTCATTCTGGTGTTGTATGTGGATGACTTGGTCATTACAGGTGCAGAGAGACTCATAGAGCACTGCAAGAGAGATCTTGCGACGGAGTTTGAGATGAAGGACATTGGCTTGATGCATTACTTTTTGGGTTTGGAGGTGTGGCAGGAGGAGGGGCATTTCTTCCTGGGGCAGGGGAAGTATATTGTGGACATCCTTAGCAGATTCCACATGGAGGATTGT
Source organism: Pinus taeda (assembly GCA_000404065.3). NCBI lineage: Eukaryota > Viridiplantae > Streptophyta > Pinopsida > Pinales > Pinaceae > Pinus > Pinus taeda. The sequence continues at coordinate 37,248 of APFE030060134.1, forward strand.
AGACCCATGTCGACACCGATGATCACCAACTGGAAGAAGCTTCATGCTTCGGATTCCGAGTTGGTGGATCCCACATTGTACAGGCAGCTGATTGGTTCCTTGATGTATTTGGTCAACACTAGACCAGATATCTGTTTTGCAGTCAACACGATGAGTCAGTTTATGTGTGAGCCTAGGAAGGTTCAATGGGTGGCTGCAAAACACATTTTGCGGTACTTGCAGGGGACAGTGGATTATGGTCTGGACTACAGGCAGGGAGATGGAGTGAGATTGGTAGGATACACTGATTCTGATTGGGCAGGTTATGCTTCTTATAGGAAGAGCACTTCAGGGTGTTGTTTTGGGTTGGGTTCAGCAGTAGTGTCATGGTTTAGCCGGAAGTAGCAGTCAGTAGCACTGAGTTCAGCAGAAGCAGAGTATATGGCAGCCAGTCTAGCTATTTGTGAGGCCATCTGGCTTCGCAAGATGTTGTTTGGCTTATTTGGTTAGCCGTTGAGACCTTTAGTGATTTACTGTGATAATCAGAGTTGCATTAAACTCACGGAGAATCCAGTATTTCATGAGAGGTCAAAGCATATCGGGATCAAATATCATTTCATCAGAGACTATGTTCAGAAGGGAGCTGTGAAGCTTGAGTATATTTCCACTGATGAGCAGGTAGCAGACATTCTTACCAAAGCCTTACCACGGGGCAAGCATGTTTACTTCAGAGACAAGATGGGTGTGGTGAGGAACACCTTCCTCGGTAAGAGGGAGTGTTGAAATTTGGTACCGGAGGACAGGTGGTTCCCTTAGGCTTTGATCTTTGGCCTAGGGAAAAGTGTCCAAAAGATTTTAATTTTTCTCCTAAAGTGACTTTATAATTTTTATAAAGTTAAAATCTAATTTAAAAGTGACTTTAAGTGATAAAGTTACTAAGTCTAATTTTAAAGTGACTTTTATAAAGTCAATGAAAAATTAGAAAGGAAAAGTGACTTTGGAAATAAATGACTAAGTGGGTCTTTATTAAAGTGGGTGAATTAAAAAATAGAAAGTGAGATTTAAATGTGCATTTAATCTCAGCCATTGATCTAAATCTATTTCAGCCATTGGATTTAGAGATCACCCAAAAATCACTTGGATCACCCAAAAGTCACTTGGAGTTATATTAAAGGAGGAAAAGATCATTCATTCTTTCATGAGCAGATTGGGAGAAGGAGAGCAAGAGAGCAAGGGAGATTTCTGGACAAGGAGAAAGAGACAGCAGTTTGGCACACATACCAGGCAGCTCTTCAGCAAAATCAGAACAGCAGAAAGACAAGCAGAACAGCAGCAAGAACAAGCAGAAAAAGCTGATTTTTTTGCTGAAAACTGAGAAGTTTCCAGGTGGTCCGTTGGGCTGAAAACAGATAAGTTTGCTTGCTGAAAAAATTATTTTGCTGTAATTTTTGCTGAAATTTTCTTGCTGTAAAAAGACATTTTTCAGAAATAAAGAAGAGCTCTCAAGCTGGTTTTCCCCAAGAGTTGTAGGGGGTTTTTCCAGGGTCACGTTGACCAAAAATATCAGTGTTTTAATGTGTTTTAATGGCTATTTATTACTGCTGATTTTTATTTCTGCAATTTCCAGCATTCTGTAAATTTTCCAGAATTTGTGTTTTCAAGCAAAATTTATTTTTTCAGCTTGTTGAATGTATGGTTATGGGAAAGGGCATTTAACTACATGGGAGAAATAAGGAGAAACTGAAAACCGGGGTGGGAAAACAGAAATTTTAACAAAAATCACCTGCAATCTTCAGATCTGTCCCTGCACAAACAAAAGATAACAAATCTCCAAACATGCATATACAAAAATACGAAATACCCAAAACCCCAATGAATTAAAAATTTTGATATTTACAAATCTACAATAATATTCTATAGATCTAGCAGATCTGCAGCTCAAAGCCCTTTATTAGCTAGATGTAAAAAAATTTGCACAAGTTTGTAAATAAATTGTAATTTTTAAAAGAGGCACAAGTCCAAGAAAAATCCTGCAAGTAAAATATTTTATAAAATGACTTCAAAAATTAGAAGAAAACAATGGGCTCTTTAGATTCTATAAACAGAGAGTCAGTTGGTCCTGTTATCACCCCAAGAAACTCTCCTAGGTTGTATCTCAGAGATGCTCGGGAACATTACAAACTCAACAAAAATGTTTGAAATAGGTGGATGAATGGAAGAAATGATGCATATTCAAGCCAGATAACCACTTCTACTATGCTTAACCCCACACATGGGTGAACACCCCCAGACTACAAGGCTTTAGACGACCAATTACTCATAGTTGTAGGAATAAGTGAACATGGAGAATACTGACCACACTAGCAGATGCACAAGACCATGTGATGGCCGGCTGCAACCATTAAAGAGGTCTGCAAATCTTTTTCCTAATGCACGGATAGGATGACAGTGCTCTGGCACTAAGAGAACAGAAACTTGCATACACATTCAATGTGCATACTAGATTCTAACACCGAGGTGGGATGAGAGCCCCTTTAATGCTAAATATCAAGAGCACATGAAGAATGCATAACAGGCACAACCTGGAACAAAGAAGAAGTGGAAAGTGAGCAATTAACAGCAAAAGAAGCTTGTATTAGCTAAAAATGAAGACCAGACGCTACAAGTATCACAATAGTTACAGTCTTCAGAAGTTGAACCTTACATCAAAACAATATCCATCAACCTTCATTACATCTTGTCTCTGGGTATATATAGAGGTTGATTACAAAAATATCTGCTATCCTATGCGTGGAGGGGTCATAATGGACGACCAACCACATTAACTATCTACAATGGGTATCTGCTGCACTCTGCTTGCTTCAATAAATTAATTTGACATTCTCTGTTGCTCGGTCGTCCTTCCTGCACAGGTGGAGTATAATATGAAACAGGCTCCATTACTAATAAGTACATTTAACTGCTCGAGGCACATCCTTCTTACCTTTGGCCATAATGCTCTTGAATGCAGTTGTTAAAGAGTAACTGCTTGGGTACTGGAAGTTGGTTGTCGTTGTACTCCGAGAGCACAAAACAGTCAAAAGATTGTGAACTTCATGGCGGGTGGACAAAGTGAATGGAGGATCAATGCAGACCGTTGGATTACATAGATCAACGATGGAGACAGCGTGATAGGGGCTATCGGGAAGAAGCGGGAGCGGGTAGACGAAGGTCGTTGGATCTTATATGGGCAGATCCGATGGTGATCGGGAGCGGAATATGCGCGGGAGATAATCGATGGGAATGGCGGTTTTGGTGGCGGGAGGTATTCCCCGCACCGTTTACCGGAGGTGGGTGGTATATGTACACGGCTGAGCGATCACAGTAGGAGGTTGACACGTGGACGATGGGACAGGCGGAAAACCGTCGCGATCGCGAGTTAACGCGCGGGCAGGTTTTGGCAGCAGGAGGTGCGACTGCCGTTGGATCGCGAGATGGACGATCGGACGACGGAAATTAATGCACACGTTTTCGGGACTGATGTGACAGGGACAACAACAGTAACGGCGCGCAATTATATGAATATGGTCGTGCGGGTTTAGACTTCGCACCCGGGGACATGGGGAAATCTGGGTTTATGGAGAAGTTTAGAGGAAAACGGAGGTATCGGGAGTTATAAGAGTGTAAGCGGAGTGATGAGGAATGGGCGGTATGGCTTCTGCAAATCCCCTTCTTTATCATAGACAACCGATCAAGCCTGCGTTTGACCTTCAAATGTTGAAATTAATAGCATAGCTAACACTGGCTCCTTCTAGGGATGAGATCCTCCTTGTGAGGTCTCAAGAACGTGCAGATCAATGCCTTCCTGATGAAAAACAGATTAACAAAATTCCTAGTGTTCCATTAGGCATGGAGTCTGACTGAACCGACACTAAGATTGATAAAACAAAATATTTACAACTTTAAGGCCAAAAGATCCTAAATTACATAAATTTTCAGAAAGCGCCCATTAACTGGGCCATCAAAAACGGCCTCTCCTCCCATACTTTTTAGTATGAAGGTGTTGTTCCCTTGAATCTGAGAAATAATAAAAGGCCCTGTCCAAAAAGCATAAAATTTCCCATGGTTGCTTTTCTTCTCTTTCAATGCATCCCACTTCAACACCAAGTCTTCAACCTGAAAATTATCTGCTTTTGTCCCTTTGTCAAAAGCTTCCTTGATCTTTCTCTAATGTGCTGCAGCCTTTTCAACCAACTGTTCTCTAATCTGATGTACCTTTGCTAAATCAGTGAACCTTTGTGCCATGTCATCTTGCTCAGTCTACTCTTCTTGAAGGAATTTTGCCACAGGGAGAATTAACTAAATTGGGAATACGACCTCTGTACCATACACCAGCTTGAAAGGAGAATTCCCTGTGGATTTCTTAACAGCCACTCTGTCAGCCATAGTGCATACTTGAGCTTAGAATCCCAATTCTTTTTATTGTCCTCCAACAACTTTTTAATTATTCTTATCAGGGTTTTGTTAGAAGATTCTGCTAGACCATTGCCTTGAGGGTAATATGAGGTGGAATGAACCAGTTTAATACCCATTGAATCACACATTTCCACCAATTCCTTTGCCCTGAAGGCTGCTGCATTATATGTGACTAATTTATGTGGACAACCAAATCTGGTAAAGATATTTTCAATTAGAAACTTCATGACCACATTATGATCAGCCTTCCTGGTCGGGATTGCTTCAATCAACTTAGTGGCTACTAATATCCATCTGTGCTGGCCACTGGAATGTGGATTGATCTCTCCAATGAAATCCAAACCCCATTGCTGAAAGGGTCCTTTCGCATGTATTGGTTTTAAGGGCAGGGACTTCAATTGCTGTTCTCCTTCAAATCTTTGGCACCTATCACAAGATTTAACAAATAAAAATACATTAGAAAATAAGGAGGGCCAATAATATCCAGCTCTGAGGATTCTATGAGCTGTAGTCTTCCAATAATGGTGCCCTCCACACATGCTAGAATGAAATTGCTGCATGACTTCTATTGATGTTCTTTGTCCAGACACCTCAAAAGCACTCCAGATGGATCCCTCCAGTAGAGCAAATTTTCATTAATGCAATATTTAGCTGCTCTAAGCTTGATAGTTCTCGCTTGACTTTGAGTAAGGCCTGAATGGATTTCTAGCTTCAACAAGAATTTAACTATTGCAGAATACCAATCACAAGAAGCTAGATTTTCGGCCAGTGTCTGATTTTTTTTCTGGTTTAGCTGCTTCCTCTTCTTCATCTGTCTGACCAATTTCTGCAAACGTGCACAGGAAATCTATATCTAATGATCTGCAATTTTCTTCAGCTAACAATTTGGCAAGACCCTGACCTCTGACAAGCTTGGTGGGCTTCAGTTCTATATTAAATTCTATCATCTTTGCAATCCATTTTGCCCTTCTTCCATCAGCATCAGGTTGTGTCAAGACATCTTTTATTGCAGCAGAGGGTACATATGCAATTATCTTCTAATGCAAAATATAAACTCTGAAAGCTTTCAAAGACTTGATAAGAGCATATACTTGCTTCTCAATAATGTCATACCTTAGTTCAGCATCCCTTAAGTTCTTGCTGAAAAATGTCACTGGATGTTCTAAACCTTCTTCATCTGCTTGCAATAAAACTGTTGCAAGTGTATCTTCAGAGGTAAATGAAAATATATGGAACTCCTTGCTATTGTCCGGATTGCTTAGAGTAGGAGCTTCCATAATAACTTTCTTAATAGACTCAAATGATTTTCTTGCTTCATCAGTCCATTCGACCTCTGACCATTTCTTCAACATGGAGGTAACATGTTTCACTAGTTCTGCAAAATTTGGTATAAACCTCCTCACAAAATTTATTTTGCCCAGAAAGGACTGGATGTCCTTCTTTGATCTCAGAACAGACAAAGTTTGTATTGCTCTTACTCTTTCTGGGTCAATTCGAACACCTGCAGCAGAAACAACATGTCGTAACAACTTGCCTTCTTCTAAAGCAAATTGTGACTTTTTAGGATTGACTGAAATCCCAAACCTTCTGCACTTCAGAAACACTTTTTTCAAATGCTGCAAATGACCTTGATGGCTGTTGGAGTATATTGTTATATCATCTAGGTAGATCAGGACAATTTTATCCTTCTCTCCCACAAATGCTATATCCATAGCTCTCTGAAAGGTTGCTCCAGCATTCATCAACCCAAAAGGCATCTTGGCATACATAAAAGTGCCCCAAGAAGTGGTCAATGCAGTCTTCTCTTGGTCATCTAGATGCACAACAATCTGATTAAACCCTGAAAATCCATCTAAGAAAGACATTACTTTGGCTCCTGAGACCTTCTGCGTCAAATGCTCCATCTTTGGTAGAGGATAGTTGTCTTTCTTAGAGCATTTGTTTAAATTTCTGAAATCAACACACTGTCTGATTTCTCCACTTTTCTTCCTCACCACTACTAGGTTGGCTACCCACTTGGAATATCTAAGAGGGGCTATGATCTTGGTAGCCGACAACTTTTTAATTTCTTTTTCAATTAGAAGAAGAAGCATAGGATTTATTGGTCTCAGCTTCTGTTTGAAAGGTATGGTGTCTTTCTCCAAAGGGATTTTACGCTGAATAATCTTTTTATCATAGGTTCTCAGGTCACTATACTCCCAGGCAAAGACATCAGCAAATTGCTTCATTAAATTGCAATATTCAGAACTTTGGTCAGCAGATAGATGGGAAGACAGATTTATGTATCTAGGCTGACCTGGACTCCCTATATCATGCTTACAGACTGCAGATTGATCTTCTTTTTGGGCAGCCTTGTAAGGCACATCATTCTGGTCAAACAGTCTTTTTAGAGGAATTAAACCCTTAGGAATATGATTGCTGGGAAGCTGGACAATGTTATTTTTACCAATTTTGTTTCTAAGCTGGGGTTGGGGGTTTTCTTCCAAGGCTTCATTCTCTTGGTCAATTTGCATTTCGGAAAATTCATCAATGACTTGCAGAAACCTACTTATTTCATCATCATCATCAAAAACTTTCCAATGCTGGACATTATCAGGGAAGGATGGTCTATATTTCATTTGGACTTCATAAACTAGTTTGGGAGGCATGGGAGGAATAAGCATGCTAGCAGACACAACAAGGGAATCAGCGAGCTGATTTTTGGCTCTAGGAATATATGAAATATAGAAATCATCAAAAGAATCTCTGAGTCTCCATACCTCATCTCTGTACACTTTCAGCCTTGGGTGCTTTGTTTGAAATGTTCTATTCACCTGTTGAATGATCAGATCAACATCTCCAAACACTTTTATGTTCTTGATTCCTCTGTCTTTAGCTGCGTTCAGTCCCAATATCAGAGCCTCATACTTTGCTATATTGTTTGTGACTTGGAAGCCCAACTTATAAGACAGCTATGTGCTTTCTTGTTGTGGAGATATCAGCACCACCCCTGCTCCTGCAGTCTCCCTGGAACATGCTCCATCAAAGAACATCTCCCAAACTTGACTTCCTTGCTCTTTAGATATCATTTTGGGATTCAACTTCGTTAAGTAAGTCATTCACGTATGACCATTTCCATGAGAGGTAGTCGTAACTGACTAATTTCTCATGATTTTTGAATAGTTCACTTAGCACAATACTTGCTAAGGTTTTGCAAATGGGATAGCAAGCTAAGTGGGCTTGATTGTGGGGAAAAACTCCACAGTTAAGCGCGCTTGAGCCAGAGGAGATCTGGGATGGGTGACCTCCTGGGAAGTCCTGGTTTTAACCGAGTGCAAGCCTCGGAAGTTGATGATTTGATGCTATTGTGATTCGTTCTCCACATTTCACTAGTTTCAATCCCACTTCTTCACCCTTGTGAGCATCACCCGATGCAATGAGTGTTAAGTGAACTATTCAAAAATCATGAGAAATTAGTCAGTTACGATTATCTCTCATGGAAATGGTCATACGTGAATGACTTACTTAACGCAGTTGAATTCCAAAATGATATCTAATATAATGCACTGCGTAAACCCCCATACTTAAATTCCTTGCTCTTCTTCGGCCTGAACTATTGGTTTCCTGATCTACATTGAGGCCTTCTGAGATTCTTCTATTTGGAGAATACATGCTCCAAAATCGGTGTCCACATCATATATGGGATGATTAGTAGGATTCTTTTCATCACTAATGATATATGCCAACTGTGCTTCTTTGTACAATCTCCTGCTTTCTCCTCCAAAAACTGGGACAGTGGCATAAGATAAGTCATTCTGTAATGTCCCACCTAGTCTCTTTATCCATCCTCTTGACAGCAACATGCCAAACTTGGGAGGGACATCTGCTACCACAATATCCATCATCAAACTCTTCATGGGGAGCTGAGTTAGGGTAATGGTCAGGTCTTTAATTAATCCTAGGCATTTTACCTTCCTTGAATCAAAAGAGAATAAATCATGATATGGTCTGGTGATGTCAAGGCCTAACTCTTCCATGACAGCTTTAGGCATTAAATTGTGGCTAGCCCCTGTGTCTAGCAAGCAATTGTGGAGGATTTTGTCATGAATGGTCAAGGAGACATAAAAAGATGGAGAATTACTATCAGCAGGTTCAATCATGGGGCTAAGCACAATAGCAGGCTTATCATCTTGCAAATTGACAGAGTCAGCGGAGGTTTGTGTGACTTCCAGTTCAAGAGCTTTAAGGATAGGCTTTCTAAATACTTCACTCTTTACCAACTCTATCAAAGGCACATATATTTTTAACTTCTGAACTTCTGACTCAAAGCTGAAAGAGGAAGATAACTTATCAGAACCTCTTACCTCTTGAACTGGAGCTTTGAGGATGACTGGGTCAGCTGCTGGCCTTCTCTGTCTGATATTCTGTGATTCTGTTTGGACAGCAGCTCTTTGGGCAATATTCTCCTTGACATTTTTTGCATTTGACCTCAAATTATATCTTCGCCGCTCCTCAGTTTGTAGAACAGCCTCTCTGTTCCACTCCTGACTATCTTGTTCCTGCAGCAATGATTCTTTGTTATGAAACCAGCTCAAGAAAAGATAGAAAAGATAGATCAACGACTTAGAATTCAGCCTCTTCGAGGGGGCAACCTCCTTTACATTACATAAATGAACAATTCTTGGATGATACAAATAAAAATACCTCCTTTCTATATATAAGAGTCTAAGGGGTCATAATGTAATCAGAGCCGACATAACAATAATAATGTAAGGGCACAATAATAACAATGGTGGGCTTCTATGGGGCACAATAGTGACAATATGGGCACTACATGGGTACATCAATATAATAAGGGGGTTGTACTATTAACAATAAGGGGTTACACTAGTAGTATAGGGGCCTAACATTCTTCATACGCAGCCAATGTCAAAAAGGCAGCCCTGCCTTTATCTTCCATGCAGTGAATTTCATCCTCATCTTCAAATTGTTCCTCCTCCATGACTACATTTTGGAAGGGAGCTTTAACTTTCTGTTCTTCATTTGGTTCTTTTCCCCTTTGAATTATTTGCAACTGCTCATTTGCTCTTCTGAATGGATTTGCATTTCTTGAAGCATATGTGTTCTGCTACCTTATCTTTCCTGAATTCTGCTCAACCTTCAACTTAGCTATTTCAGCAGCCAATGACTCTATCATCTTAGTCATCTTATCTAATTTAGGCTCTGAAGATGAGGCAGAGGAAGAAGAAGCCTCATCTCTCTGCGTCCTTCTATCAGCATGACTTTTTAGCTTTTCTGCAGCCATGATAATAGATTCTACTTCTAGTTTGCCAGAGTGGCACATCTTCTTTCTCTCAGAAGCAGGCATAAATCAAAGTCAAAAGAATTGGCATAGGCGAGTTTGGCAGAAATGGGGGTTGGCTTTACCTCAGCTGGTATCTTATTATACATACGGTTAAATCTTTTATTAAAATCAGGCAATGATTCCCCATTTTCCCTCTTCAGGTTACCAAACTCAGTATGGTAATATAGCAAGTCTTTTTAATCTTCCCAGTGCTTCAAAAATGCATCATCTAAAGCCTCAATATCAGCAATAGATCTAGGGGCTAGTTCTCTGAACCACTTTCTGGCCTCTCCATCAAGGCTCTGGACAAAAACTCTCATCCACACATCATTTTCATTTACATCTACGTTATCAGCATAACTATAGAAAGCTTCAAGGTGTTCTTCTGTTGTTAACCGCTCTGTACCGGTGAATTTAGGCATATATTTCTGATATTCTCGCACAGGTATGGGATTCAAAGGGACAGGCAAGACCAGAGGTCCATACCTAGCAGCAATAATTCTTTCTATCTTCGTAGGTGCTTGCTGCCCTGCCATGACTGGGGTATATGAAAGGATACTGGCAGATGGAGTGCTGTGAAGAAATGTAATGGATGACAGAGACAACGGGATGTTTTGGACTGTATGGGAAACTCTCTTTAGACTGAGATTCAAAGAGGAACTAAATGGACAAGGAGCTTTATTACTCTTTGAAGGAATTTCTTTACTAATAGTGTTGTGCTCTAAATCTTCAAACTGTATATCCTCAGCTATAACCTTATCTTTCAAAGATGTATACCTTATCTTTCAAAGATGTATATGTTTTCTTGGGCTTACCTGAACCTGATGCTCCTTTTTGCGATGTTTTCTTCGGCTTACAATCTTCTTAGGGTCAAGCACTGGGACAGCTGGAGATTTCTGAGGATTTCTTCGAGTGTGTCTCACAAACTGAGCCATGACTATAACGTGGAGTCGCCAAAGGTTGGTCTTGCTCTAGTGGAGTCGCCAGATAGATGGTTACAACCAGAAATGTGCCCAGACCTTGTCTATCATCAAAATCTGGAACTGTGTCGTCCTCCCAGGGAAGCTAAGCTTCAATCTCCTCTCCCCGGCAACGGCTCCAATTAATGTTATCACCCCAAGAAACTCTGCTAGGATGTATCTCAGAGATGCTCGGGAACATTACAAACTCAACAAAAATGTTGGAAAGAGGTGGATGAATGGAAGGAATGATGCATATTCAAGCTAGATAACCACTTCTACTATGCTTAACCCCAGACATGGGTGAACACCCTAGACTACAAGGCTTTAGACCACCAATTACTCACAGTTTTAGGAATAAGTGAACATGGAGAACACTGACCACATCAACAGATGCACAAGACCATGTGATGGCCGACTGCAACCAGTAAAGAGGTCTGCAAATCTTTTTCCTATTGCATGGACAGGATGACAGCTCTCTGGCACTAAGAGAACAGAAACCTGCATACACATTCAATGATGCATACTAGATTCTAACACCGAGGTGGGATGACAGCCCCTCTAATGCTAAATATCAAGAGCACATGAAGAATGCATAACAGGCACAACCTAGAACAAAGAAGTGGAAAATGAGCAATTAATAACAAAAGAAGCTTGTACTAGCTAAAAATGAAGACCAGACGCTGCAGGTATCACAATAGTTACTGTCTCCAGAAGTTGAACCTTACATCAAAACAATATCCATCAACCTTCATTACATCTTATCTCTGGGTATATATAGAGATTGATTACAAAAATATTTGCTATCCTATGCGTGGAGGGGTCATAATGGACCACCAACCACATTAACTATTTACAATGGGTATCTGTTGCACTCTGCTTGCTTCAATAAATTAATTTGACATTCTCTGTTGCTCGGCCGTCCTTCCTGCACAGGTGGAGTATAATATGAAACAAGCTCCATTACTGATAAGTACATTTAACCGCTCAAGGCACGTCCTTCTTATCTTCGGCCATAATGCTCTTGAATGCAGTTGTTGAAGAGTAACTGCTCGGGTACTGGAAGTTGGTCGTCGTTGTCCTCCGGGAGCACAAAACAGTCAAAAGAGTGTGAACTTCATGGCGGGTGGAGAAAGTGAACGGAGGATCAATGCGGACTGTTGGATTACACAGATCAGCGGCGGAGACAGCGTGACAAGGGCTATCGGGAAGAAGCGGGAGTGGGTAGACGAGGGCCATCGGATCTTATACGGGCAGATCTGACGGTGATCGGGAGCGGAAGATGCGCGAGAGATAATCGATGGGAATGACGGTTTTGGTGGCGGGAGGTATTCCCTACACCGCTTACCGGAGGTGAGTGGTATACGTACACGGCTGAGCGATCACAGTAGGAGGTTGACACGTGGATGATGGGACAGGCGGAAAACCGTCGCGATCGCGAGTTAACGCGTGGGCAGGTCTCAGCAGTGGGAGGTGCAACTGCCGTTGGATCGCGAGATGGACGATCAGACGGCGGGAATTAATGCACACGTTTTCGTGACTGATGTGACAGGGACAACAACAGTAACAGTGCGCGGTTATATGAATATGGTCGTGCGGGTTTAGACTTCGCACTCGGGGACATGGGTAAATCTGGGTTTATGGAGAAGTTTAGAGGAAAACGGAGGTATCGGGAGTTATAAGAGTGTAAGAGGAGTGATGAGGAATGGGCGGTATGGCTTCTGCAAATCCCCTTCTTTATCATAGACAACCGATCAAGCCTGCGTTTGACCTTCAAATGTTGAAATTAATAGCAGAGCTAACAGGTCCAATGGAGGACTTCCCCAAACACCCAAATCCTGAATGATAACTTTTGCACACTTAGATCTGACTGTTAGATTAATACTTAATAGAGATTCAAAATGATCATAAAATATCAAGAAATAGAGATACCTGCTACTTCTATCAAATCAAAATGATATTTTAAAAACCCAGAAATTTGTGCAAGATACCTGTACACGGATCAATCCTCAAAGGCTATTATCCAACAAATAAATAATAGCAGCAGAGTATTGAGAGCAATATTACCACATAAATCTGAAAGAGGAACACCAAGGTCTGAAACCGCAAAGTCTTTGTGTTTTATTAACCAGAAAAAAGTTACAAGAGCTTTCTTAGAGCAAGTACACGATTCATAAATCAGATCCAAATAATGGAGAGAGGTCTCTCATTTATAGAATTTTTTCCCAATGGCTAGTTGGCTTGATCCCCGTCAGCAATCTCATCTGTTGATGAATATCAAATAATTTTTTAATCATCACCGTTGAAATAAAGTTACTTTTTGAGGAAATTCAAATTTCACTTTTAATTAACTCAAAAATGATTATTTTGAGTTAATTTCCTAAAAAAGTTGACTTTCACTTAACTACTATGGCCCAAGGGTCCAAAATATCTTGAAATTTATTCCCTTGGTCGAGGACCTCAAAAAATTAAAAACTTTAAAACCCACGAATTTTAAATGTTGGAGGATTTAATTTTTCCTAGGACCTAAATTAATTAAATTTATGGCTTTAGCATTTTAATTTATTTTAGCCAGAAAATTTAATTAATTGACTCATGAGGGGATTATTAATTTTTCCAACCCTCTAATACTTTAGCATTAAAGCTAAAATATTACTTGCATGAAATATTACATTTCTAACTCATGAAAGGGGAACACCCGTTCGTTATAGACCCTCAATAATTACTCATTTTTGTGATGCAAAATATGATCTAGTAGACTAAGTGACTTGTAATAAAATAATCTTATCAAATGGTTAGAATTATTCCCAAATCAATTTTACAGAGACTCGATAAAAAACACTAGGACTCATTTAAAATCTTGACGACAAAATCGACCCTAGCTTTGGGGTGAGGCTGGAGGGAAAAACTTTGCCGATCATCCGTGTTTAGAAACACACATGAATCGGTGAGACTAAAAACCTCCTAGGATAGAAATCATCATCAGAAAAATAAATTTACCTAGGTTGTTACATACATTTGTCTTACTAAGATCATTTACATTACAAAATGCAGAATGGGTTTACAAAACTCCAGGGTACATAGCTGATAATAATGAATCTGAATGATGAGAACACTCGAACATGATAGATCCCTTTTGCGAAAAAATGGGTGTACTGCTATGGGGTAGTTGACATGGAGTGGTCAACAGACTGGTTTGATAAATGAGTGGGCAACACAAGATCTTGCGGAATTGAATAAAGACCAACGCGAATAGTATGGGAATGTGTATCTCGTGGAAAACCAAAACTCCACAAGCCCATCCATTAGCCAAAGCGGAAGGACAGTCGGAACAGGGAACAAACGTGTTACTTAAAGATCTATCCAAAGAGATAAAGAAAAGAAGAAAAAAGAATCACAAGGAGATATTGCAACCTTCTGATCAAGGCACAACCCTGACTGGTCAGGTAACAACCTTACCTGATGCTTAGATTAAACCTACAAACTTCTCTCAATGAAAGTTCTATCATGGAACATTCGAGGGCTGAATAGTAAAGGAAAGCAAAGACATCTTAGGAAAGAATTCGTAATGAGAAACCAATGACTGTAATTCTTCAAGAAACCAAAATGATGAATGATAGGTTGACAAGTGCTGCCTCATATTGCTGGATAGGGTGTCAATCCATGGCAATGGAAGCAAAAGGAAATGCAGGGGGACTCACAATTTGGTGGAATCCTCATGAAGTCCAATTCCAAAATTGGTTGGGCACTTATCACACTCTTACAGGGCAATTTAGATTTATAGGTAATAAGGAGTACGTATATCTTATAGCAGTATATGGCCCATCCACTAGGGGGGGGTAGAAACTTAACTTTCTACAACAATTGGTAAATATTAAAGATCTAGTAGAAGGCTCCTTGTGGATTGTCAGTGGCGATATTGTAGGTTTTAACCCCGAACATAAATTACCTGCATACGAATTCTAAATCACAGGAAAAATAAAATGCGAGAGCATAACACATAAAACACATATACACAGAGATTTCCCACTGGATCTC
>APFE030060134.1:63986-85263 GCA_000404065.3 Pinus taeda
AAGGGGTTGTGCATTTGTTGAAAATCTTACATCGCTTGGGTTATTTGATGATAAATGATTGTTCTACATGGTTTATATTTCTGCAATATTCAATAAATAATCATTTAATCATTAGCTCCTTAAGGCACTGTCTATTAACTTAATAAAATCAATTAAGTGCTTGTTTCCCCTCGTGTCTCCCAACCCAACTGGTCCACAGTTAGTCATCTATTGTCCCATAGGGTCTACCCCCCTTAGCCGCGGGAGACAGGCTTAAACGAAGAGATCGGGGATCAGGGTGACAGCCCCCGGTCTGAGCGTTGTCGTGACAATCTGTGCGACAACATTTTTTGGTGTCGTTGCCGGGGATACTTTATTCTCGGTGTTTCAACAACTTTTTATCATTCATCGTTCATCTTTCTATCATTCGTTTGAGCCGGCAATGCCAACATTTTTTGGCGCCATTGCCGGGGATAGAGTTTTTTCTGTCCTTGGTTTATTCGACATTCATCATTATTTCTTCTTTCTTATTTTTCATTTGAGCTGGCAGAGTCAAAATTTTTTGGCATCATCTCATCTTTTACGCCATTCATTAGCCTGTCAAACGGCCAACATTCTTTGGCGTCTTTTGATCTTTTCATCACCTTATCTTTCGTCATATCAGCAACTACTCTTCTGTTCATTTCTTGTTTGGGTGGCGGCTCCATTTCTTTTATTTTTCCCAGACAAGAAGCCTCTCTCATATCAGCTTGTTGGTTGCTTTTTGGATCCTAGAATTAGATTCATTGTTCAAGTGGCGACTCCACTTCTTTCATCTATTGATTTTCTTGAGTAGAGATCTCGTTCTATCATCCATTTGGTCCCTCGTTATTCATCATGGATTATTCATTTAAACCATGTCATTTTACTGATAATCTCCATGATTTTCCGAAAGAGGCCATTTCTAAATTATTTTTGTTCTCAGTTGGTGATTCAGTCGCTGTTAGACAACATTTAAACAGGTGTACTTGTGTAATGATCATATATTGTAGACTTCCTCAATATAATCATGAAGATGTCAAGATGCGTCTATTTGTCCATTCTTTAAGGGTGATGCTTTGAACTGGTTTAATAATTGTCCTGAAGATTCTTTCACTTCTTTACAAGACATTGTCGATGCTTTTAAAGATAGATATGGTGATCCAGATAGCTCGCCTTGTGCCCCTAAAATTGTGCAACAGAATGAAAGCAATCTTTTAAAAGGTTTAGTTGTTGATGAAAGATTCCAAGACAATTTTTCATATCAGAATGTGCCATCCACCTGTACCATTGCAGATCAAATCCATGATAGTGGAAAAGCAGGGACAACTTGTAAAAACAGTGTTGACAATGAAAAGGAAGATTAGAAGCAAATTATACAAGAACTAATGCGGTTGGTAAAAAATATGGAGATCAATCAAACTAATTACGCCAATGATATGAGAACTTTATGCACCCACCTGAAAAACGTAATAGGGAGATGGAGATCATGCAAAATCAACATGCTAAGGAAATTGAGGCCATGAAGATTAATGATGACACAAAAATTAGTTTTATGCAAAGCAAGTTATCAGGCTTAGAGGAAAATATGACGACCATGAAAGCTAATCACGATAGGGAAATTAATTCTATCCAAAACAAGTTATTAACTATGGATGAAGAAATGACTATCATGACATTCGATCATAATAATCAGTTGGCTGCCATGCAAGCAAATCATAAGGAAGAGATAAACTCTATGCAGTATTGTTTGATGACCATAAAGGAAAAGAACGATAAAGTAATAAAAGATATGGAAGAAAACCATGCCAGGGAAATTGGTGCTATGAAGGTTGAACACTCTAGTCAGATAGATGCCATTAAAATACAAGTTCAGAAAATTCAACAATGGTCAGAGGATGAAAGAAATCGAGGAATGTCAATAGATCAGGGGCCTCCTTATCTGTTACAGCAAGCTCCATCTTGTTATGAGGTCCTTTGTTCCATTGAAAAGTGGATAATTGAAGGTGACCTGGGTAAAAGGGAAATTAATAATCAAATTCATCCACCAGCCATAGAAGATCAAGTTATAACTCATGGCACCTGTGAGATTGATCCATCATCCTTTACAGGGCAGATGCAGAATGAAGAAAGACATGTCATGCATATCTTACATCATCTGAGAGTTTTAAAGCAGGAAGTTCCACGTCATCAGTGATACAGCTTGCCTGGAAGAAAAAGCGCAAGAGGAAGAAAATGAGAAGAAGATTTGATGCGTTAGACGGCTGCGAGCAGCTTGATTTTTGGATAGGAAAGAGTCCTACCATATGCAAAATTGGACATGGCACATCTGACAAGCAGCCGACAGATTTGCCTGAAAGCAGGCAAATGCTCAGTATACACTATATTGAACACATCTGATGCCATGGGGCATCCTCTGTATTTCTAACCTAACTCGTTTTTTCAGCATTTTCATTTCTGTTTTAGGATTAGATTTACTTTTTCATGTCGTTAGACTACTTAATAAATGAAGAGCTTATATCTTTCATCTGCTTAATGTTATATGATGATTCTTGAATGGACGCTACTTATTTCTGTTGTGTGTTGCGTGGATGCAGATTCTGGATTCTCACATTCTTGCAGTGCAGCGACGTGTCCCCAAGTAGAGCCAAATGTTGACCACTACGTGTCAACTTACCATAGCAGTACACCCCCTTTTCCTCACAAAAGGGATAGCGCTTGATTGATGTGTCCGTGCCATTCGACAATCATCGTCGACTTTATCATATTATGTTGTAAACCCAGTGTGCATGTGTAAATTGTAAATAGTCTTAGCAGAGCTGAGTCATGTATGTAAATTGCCTAGGTGGACCTAATTTTCTAGTGATAATCTACATTCCGGAAGGTTTTTTGTCTCACCGATCCATGATCGGCAGAGTTTTCCTTCAGCTTAACCCCAAAGGCCGAATGAATTTTGTCATTAGAAACTTAGGAGAAATCCTAGTTGTTGATCTGCTAGATTATAGTTGTTCACAGAATGTGGCCCTATGAGGGCCTAGTCAAATGGGTTTCCCCCTTGAATGTAAATTGTAAAAGTCAGATGTAAAATCTCTTGAGGTTAAGAAAATTTTAACCCCTCTAAGTCCTAGCCTAGGTCCTAGGTGATTCTCAAAGGTAAGTCAGGATCCAAAAGAAATAAAAAAATAAGAAATTTAAAAAATAAAATTAATAAATAAAAATAATAATAAAAAAAATTGAAAATTCATTTTTTATGTCCATTTTTTCTATAGCTAAACGCACTTAAAATGTTTATTTACAAGTGCTATAGAAAGTGGGTAGTGGCACATTTAAATTTATGGTCATTTAAAGCATTTAATTTTTCTTGGTTTAATTCTGGATCATTTAAGGGGTTTGTGCATTTGTTGAAAATCTTACATCGCTTGGGTTATTTGATGATAAATGATTGTTCTACATGGTTTATATTTCTGCAATATTCAATAAATAATCATTTAATCATTAGCTCCTTAAGGCATTAGTCAATTAACTTAATAAAATCAATTAAGTGCTTGTTTCCCCTCGTGTCTCCCAACCCAACTGGTCCACAGTTGGTCAACCATTGTCCCATAGGGTCTACCCCCTTTAGCCGCTGGAGACAGGCTTAAACGGAGAGATCGGGGATTAGGGTGACAGCCCCCGGTCTGAGTGTTGTCGTAACAATCTGTGCAACAACAGGTCTATAGGGTCTCACAGCGAAGGGATGTTCTCCGATGGGGCCACCAATCTGTTGAAAAATGTAACTAGGTTCGGTCTTCATAATGGCATGTGGAAATATGATTTTATGTAATTGATGAAAAGAAAAATAAAATTATTATTAATGCTTGCCTTATGGGTTTCATGAGCAAGGAATTTTATTTTTAGTAATGGCTTCCATTGTGAGCCTTTAGGATTTGTCATCTAGTCATACAAGTCAATTTGAGTCTATGTCATGTATGAAGGACCCTTCTTGGGCATATTATATTTGCGTATGAGTCAATGGAAATGTCAAGTAGCCCTCCAAGACCAAGCACAAGCATTAACTTCAAGTCTACTTCAAAGTGGAATTAATTATCTCCTCCAACAGACATGTCGGCTCACCCTCTTCAAGTCGGCTTATTTAAGGAGGAAATAAGTTATAACTATAAATAGGGCTGCTCAGCATCACTTCTGAGACAGAATTTCGGTGGAACAGTGATCTGAAATAGAAGTGTGAAAAGGGTAAAAGGAGAAGCCTCCCAACCCGGAAGTAAAGAAAAAAGAAGAGCGAGGTTCTTAGGGTACTTTTTGGGACTGTTTTAAGGGCAAAAAACTCTATATGTGCTGGAAGTCTGTTGCAATAGTGAAGGATGAGGAGGAGTCTATTGCGGCAGTAAAGGACAAAGAGAAGTTTTTTGCAGCAATGAAGGATGAAGTAAAGTCTGTTGCAACAGTGAAGGCCGAGGAGAGGTCTGTTGCAGTAGTGAAAGCCGAGAAGTGTAGTCCTCCTAGGGAGCCGAAGTGGAGAAGGGTTAGTCAAGAAGGTTCTGAATTAAGGACAAAGATTGCGGACCTAATTCAAGAAGGCCAAAGGTCTAAAGTAGAAGGAAGCCAAGGTTGAAGAAATATCCAAGGAGGAAGGAGCAGAAGGTTGACTATCGTTGACGAAGGATCTTGTGTCTTGGTCTTGGAGTGGAAAATAGGTCAAGGGTCTTGGTCTTGGTATTCGTCAATTGGAATCTCTATAAGAAGAAGAATTTGTTCAGGTTTTCCTCTCAAGTGGGAGAGGTTTTGGTCCTGGCTGATAGCCTATATTTTGTGTCTCTTGTCTCTTTATGGTTTATGCATTGGTCGATGTTTGATGAAGAAGAACACTAATAACCTAAGTAAAAGAAGATCCGAATCTAAAGAAGTAAAAAGCATTCACAATTAGTTACTAATAGAAGAGAAATCACTTAATTGCTATGCCCTAGATTTCTCAACAGAATCAACTGGAAAGTTTGCGTTAAAAGAAGCCTATCTAATACTAGTTGATTGCCACAAAGGAAACAAGTCAGAGTTGTGGAGGAAATTGTGGGATTGTAAGAGCTGGCCGAAACTAGTCCTTTTTTATGGCTACTAGCACATGGGAGAACCCTTACATGGGATTGATTAAGGAGGAAAGGCTATGAAGGACCGTCCATTTGTCTTTTATGTTCTCAAGCAAAGGAGACAACATACCATCTTTTCCTAACTTGCGAAATTGTGGGATTGTAAGAGCTGGCCGAAACTAGTCCTTTTTTTATGGCTACTGGCACATGGGAGAACCCTTACATGGGATTGATTAAGGAGGAAAGGCTATGAAGGACCGTCCATTTGTCTTTCATGTTCTCAAGCAAAGGAGACAACATACCATCTCTTCCTAACTTGCACCTTCGCACATATCTCTGAGAGATTATAGGTAGAATTTTTTGCTGCGCCGTCCCTCAACCTTGTAATCTCCAAGAAATAGTACTACAATATTTAGACAAGAAGTTTAATAATCCCATGGTAGCACAAGCCTGGATATTCACATGTGGTTTTGTCCTATGGAACCTCTGGAAATAACGAAATCTTAGGATGTTTCAGACAACCAAAAGGAATGCTACTAGTTTACAAGACATGACAATTAAGAATATATAGGATACATTAGTGGCATCGTCCTTTGTACAAGCAGAATGCTCAAATACAGGGTTGGAGGAGTCGATCTTTAAAAACTTGGATCTACATGCAATAATGTCAAACCCCTCTCCCACCAAGTCGCTCGCCTCCCTGCATAATGAGAACAATTTATTCACCCTACCTCCAGAGCATTTCAAAGTACTGAGTTTCGATGGTGCCTCCAAGGGGAACCCAGGACCAGCAGGTTACAAAGGAATTTCAGGGATGAGACATCTCAACCTCTACACCTGTATGCTTCATCTTGTGGCATTTCAACAAACAACATAGCATAATTTCTTGGCCTGGAGAAAGGTTTGAAAATAGCAGTGCGAGAGGGTAATAAGTTTTTACAGGTACATGGTGACTCCATATTGCCATACAATGCCTCCGGAAACTACTGCAGGGTCAATCGGAGGAAAAAGTATGCCATAGCTGGATGCTAAATGAGATAATCATGAGCATCAGACACCTGCTGGGGTCGTTCCAAGTCATTATCCCACATCACACAAAGTGGGAAGGCAATCGGGTGGCGGATGTTTTAGCTGATTGGGGCAGCTGTGCACAAGGGCTTCAACACGATGAACCATGGTCAGCTGAGGCACTAGTTGAGGTAATACCTCAAATCCTTAGGTGGCTTCAATATGACCAGGAGTGCGCCGTTGGCCAATCCTCTGCTGTTCATTGGAGTTCGAGGGGGCAGGAGTTGGGACCCCTCCCTGATGGGGATACATTTAAGGCAGGGCGGTTTGACAAGCTGCATGATTGACATGCGGGAACAGCAAGTGGGCGATCGGATAGCTGGCATCATCTTAGAAAAGTGTTATGTTCAACATTTTGAATGCAAGTTTCTAAGTGATTTGAAATCATTAGCTTTGAAACTTGACTTGTGTTGGTTAGAGAATTCTCACATAGACATTTGATTCTAGGATTGAATTAATGTCAAACTCTCTCATTATATTTACGAGGAAGGGGTTTTCAAAAATGGTCTTATATTGTAGAAAAGTTTTATATACCCTGTGATCATTGAATTATTAGATTTGCAAACCCTCTTTTGATTTTGGTACAAAAGGTATGTTACAGCGTTTACAGTTCCAACAGCAGTGCCTAAGCGTGCAGACGAAAATCGCCTCAAGTGATGACACAGGAGAGCAGCACAGATCTGGAGGCAGTCTGCAGCAAGAGCAAGGACAACATTCCTTTCTTAGCATCTAGGGCACAGAATGATTTGGACAGGTGACATTGGTTTGTTTTATACAGTAAAAAGTTTCAATATGGTGGATTCTTAGCTTTACTGTTTATTCTTTTCAAACTGAAGTGTCATTTTTCACTATTGAGTTATTAATTGCTCTTATAGGCCACCTCTTCACTTTCAGGAATTGTTTTTTAAAAGCAGTTGCATCTTCTACTTCAGCACTTGGCATATGCTTTGTATCTGAGTTTTCTTCTAGAAAGACACCTCCCCACTTGGCATCACTAGGAGTGTCTTTCTCATAGCATTTTTCCATCATCTCAGGGCAGCAAACTTAGCGCCTTTTGTCAACCGCTGCTGTTGCGACTCCCAGCTCAGTATTTTCTTCTAATGTGGTGCTCTCTAATCTCGGGTTCGAACCCACCCTGAAATTCGACTATTCACACTGACATATTCATATGATACCATGTTTAATTTCAGAGTCGCACGTGAACACTTGAAGCAAGAGAAGGAAAAAATTTGCACACAGATCAATCATCTTATGTTGCATAATAAATTACTTCAAATTATAGTTTTAAACTCTGACTCCGTTTCGGAACCGGCCGACGATCGAGTCCGACTACGCCTCCAATTCGGTATCGACTCGGACGAGTTGATTTCAATGAGTCAGTGGTTGTAAAAAAACATTAAATATTTTTTTTAATGAAAAAAACATATTTTTAAAGATTTTTATTTATGTTTTCAAATTCAAAACATTAGAATATAGAGAAGACAACATATGATCAAAGTATGCTCATGAATATATCTATTATATCACAATGGCATCCATTGCACTTTCCAATACATGTAATATATAGAGATCAGAACAAAAATACATAACCAAAGAGGCTCTAAATGGCTTCTACAACAAAACATCACTAGTCGCTACTGCAAAACAAGGCAAGATCATTTGGCTCAGAGTCTGAATCAGAGTTAGACGGGGAAACCCATGGCTCCTCCTTACTACTGTTTCAAAAACCAATTCCAACTCTTCACAAACTCCTCACAAATGCTTACACAAATGCAATGAGATAGCTGTGGGTAAATGTGAGAGGGTTGGGTCACTTTTATAGGCTTGGTAAATGAGTAGAGGCATTAAGAAAAAAACAAACAAAAAAAATGAGTTTGAAGTCTGAGTTGCCGCGTTTTTTTCCCGCAGACTAGCTCGGCTGGTTTAAGACAGGCTTGGCCAAACTAACTAATCCATTACCGAACTGGCTGAATCGGTGTCCAGTTCGGTAATGGACTGGCCGCCGGACCGAATTTTCTACTGCCCGACCCGGGCAGGGCCGAATCCGATTAAGACTGTCCTTGTTTTAAAACACTGCTTTAAATATAAATTTTGTTGGGATGATATAGGTTTTCAACTCAAAATAGATCCAACTCAAAAGTGATTTTTATGCTCTGTTTTTCTCACACCTCTCATTTTTAATTATATGCCTATTTTTGTAAAGTAGGGTGCCTATCTAATGTGGGCATTATTTATGCTACCTTTCTCGTCCGTAGAAAACAGAGCTGTATTTATAATTTTACGATCTTGTTACTTGTTCAATTATTTAAATGCCTTTCAGTAGAATTGGTAATAGGAAAATTTGACATGGTAGTTAAATTTTGGCAGGAACATAACAACGGCATTTCCGAGTTTTGTTTTCTACTCTGAAGTGGATGAAGTAGTCAACTAAGTCTCCAGGAGAATCCATCTTCAAGAAAATAGATTTTCCTATATTGATCATCAATTGATGATTTAATCCACATTTTCCCTATCTGAGGCAATTCAAAATGCAAGGAATTTTCAGAACCTGGTTTCTTACGATGGTTACAGTGATGAAGAGCAGTGGTCAAGTTACTATAGTTGCTGAAAATATTATCGACGGTGTTTGCTTCAAAAGTATCGGCAGCATGAAGAGATAACTTGCATTCAGTCATATAAACGAATTCATGAGTAGAGTGACCATGTATGTGTTTAACTGTACTTAAAAATGTTTACTTTAGAGTTGATAGGTTTCCAAAATCATTGAAGGGATCTCTGGAAACTACAACTCCGCGCTTTCCAATCTGGGCAATTGGATGGACCGGATTGAGCTCTTAAAACAGACTTTTGTGGCTATGCATGTATGCAGGGATTTTAATCAAGAGGCGGATAGACTATCATAGGAAGGTATATCGGATGCTCCTGGTATTATATTTTACAGGTTCAGATCGGATGATGCGGTGCTGGACGAGGCAGAGATTGCCTTCAGTTGATTTCGCTGGTTTATCCACAGACATATACATATTTTCCTGATGTACCTTTTTAGGTTGTTATTTTTTATAGTTTTATTATTTTGAAGTCGGCGTTTCTGTCATTTTGTTCAGATCACTCTTAGTTATTTTTGACAGACTAGTAATGTTTATGAGAATGTAGTAGTACTTCTTTTGCTTCTGATGCTTACTTCGGCATCAGAGTATCTGAACTGTACTGAACAATGCTGCAACTTCATGTACTGCTATTTTCTCTATAATAAAATATTTCCAGTGTTTTTTCCTTCTGAAAAAAGTTCCAAAATCAACGAGGAATGGACTCTAGTTGGAGATTTAGCAACCTGTTGTTCCGTATTGTAAAAAATTGTAATTAAATTCAAAATTGTAATTTTGAAAAGGTTGGCTAGAAATATACGGTGCAAACCATTGTTCCATGTTATTCATGGATATCAATATTACCAACCGTCAATATTGCAAGATGTTATTGGTCCGTGCCTAACTGAGAGTATGTATAAAAACATATATATTACCAATCACATGTTTCAAAACGAATTCTTTTATTATTAGTCCCCTAATTTGGAAAAGAATTATCTGCATCCATCAAACTTCGTTGCTTCTTTGACTTTCACTAAAGTTGCTCCATCTTATCTGGCTTCGATATATATCGAAGCCAGGTAAAGGTGAGTTAATGTTCCATGCTCGAATTTCATCACTAAAATTCTAAGTTTAAACTTAGACATTGGGAAATACATTGATGTTCAAATCATTGATTCGTTATATTTTCTTTAAGATTGACTTGACTATGATTTGTTGTTATATATGTAAAATTTACGTGAGAGAGTATATACGATGAAATTTATATATATATTTTTAATGAAATTAAAACACGTAACAAAATTTAATAAAATTTAATAATAATGAGGACAAAAAAATAACATAAAAACTATTTTTATTATCAACAACATATATAAAGACATATATAAGTGGAGTTTAAAAAAATTAATATTTAAATTTTCAAACAATCCTAAATGTCATTGAAAAAATTTTGAATCACAGTGTTCGGAATCTTCCAACAATATAACCGTGCATTATAGATGCCTTGGAAGAATACTTGCCAATTGCAGTCAAGCCTGATCCAAACATGACCTCGCAAAAGAAAACTCTTATAAAATACTCTTCGTAGTTTCCAATTTTAGATAGGAAACCCAAAACCCATTTGAAACACCACTTGGCCAATTGAATGTTAGTATGAAGACTTTGATATATCACAAAGCTTTTAGGACACCCACATTGACCAAAAACTACAAATCTCCAAATCCAACAATTCTTAGCATTAGATGAAACCCATTTGAGCATTCAAAACTAGGCCTATCTCTTGACCATGATGTCAAATGAAGTCTACATGGTCAAAGGGTGCCCAAAACTCCACTCCAATTATGTTAGAGGGAATTTGGCATATCAGTGTTAATATTGAATGAATCTTCTTGTTGGTTGAGCCCAACAATTTCCACAAATGTAAGTCAATCTGCAAGAGACAATGCAAACTCTCGAACTAGTGAGTACCAATCCTTCCAAGAGAGAGAATTGACATCCCACAAATCTCTCAAAAAAACATTTTTTCCTACTTAGGCTTCTTTTGTGAAAGAACGAAAGATCAAAGACATGAGTGCCTTAGAGCTTCTAGTTCCAAATCATCCTTGTGGCCTAGTCTCCCCTACTTGATTGCTTGACATTTTCCAATGAACCAACCCTACCACCTTCCTCTAAGCTACCCAAGTACTCTTGAAGATAAAAGAGCCCATGTTATGGAAGTTATTTGGAGTAGCCAAATTGACCCCAGATTTTACCAACAGTTGAGTTGTAAGTGATCTTTGCTACAACAAACACTAAGAAGGGGAGGTACCCTCTAGACATCTAATTACCCACTTATCTACCCAAATACTCCCTTGTGTTTGCAACAACTATGAAACCAAGGCCTCTATCCTTGGGGCATAATGTAGGCATCCCAAGCACCATGGTGTAACCTCAAGCCCCCCCATGCTTGGCCCACAAATACAGGTGTGAAATTTGATCCAACTGACAAACTAGACCCTGTTGGGGAACCAATAAGGCACATTATAAATGTGAGAAGCATGAAGTATATTGATCATCATAGCTAGTTTACCGATAAAAGGAAGATCCTTATACTACCAAAATAAAAGCTTATGCTACAACCATTCAATACATGAATCCCACATGTGGCAACTAAAAAGAGTCTGACACCAAAGGAATGCCAAGATATCTCACGATAAACTAGAATGAACAAAATTTCAAGCACCTAGAGTCCAAGCATATGGCCCATCATGACAAACCAACCAAAATTCAGTGTTTTGATCATTGGCAATAGCTCCAAACACCTTACAGAAAATTATCAAACAAGTACCAATCGTTGACATAGACTCCCTCAAAGCAATCACAAACAAAAGAGAGTCATACACAAAATGGTTGTTCACCATCTCATCACCCCCTAGCAAAGAAGTGCCTCTAAGATGAAAATGTAGGGGAGATAACTCCAATAGATAACGAAGGAAATTCTTAGTCAACACATAAAGATCAGGAGCCAACACAAACCCTTCTTTTATAGACATGTGAAGGTGGATGTGAGGAGACAAAACTATTCACTGAAACAAATGTTGAGGGACATGAGAATAGATCATTAATCATGCTAACACATTGTAGGACAAAATTTAGACAAGTTAGCATGCATATGATGAATTCCCAATCAATATGATTTTATGCAGTAGGTTCTTCAAAACAAGAATGGATTTCAGAAATAAAATCTAACTCTACTAACCCATTTCCCCGTGGGTAATAGGGAGTACAATGACCCAACCTTATGTTGTATTTGTTGCAAAAGTCCACCATATTATTTGATTTGAAGGCAACTCCATTATTAGTAATAATCTTATTTGGGCATCCAAATCTAGAAAGAATGTTAACTTCTAGGAATTTAATGATCACTACATCTGTGGCTTGTCTTGTAGGTATAGCTTCAATCCATTTTGTAAAATAATCAGTGGCTATAAGAATCCACTTATGTTGGGCTAAGGAAACAGGATGAATTTCTCCAATGAAATCCAAACCCCATTACTTGAAAGGAGTTTCAACTGATATGGGTTTCAAGGATAGGGGTAATAATTTTCTTTTTTCCTTCAAATATTTGGCATTGATGACATGTGGTGACTTTCCTATGGACATTTGTAAATAAGGTGGGCCAATAAAAACTAGCCCTTAAGATCCTGTTTGTTGTAGTCTTCCAGTACAAGTGCCCTCCACAATCTCCTTCATGGAATTCATGCATAACTTTCTCTGCTTCATCCTTTAGTAAACGATTAAGTAAGATTCCTCCTACATCTTTCCAATACACGTTATTATCCAAAATACAAAATCTCATAGCTTTCAATTTAAGAAATCTAGCTTTAGTCTTAGTCAAACCTAGAGGAGCTTGTAAATTTTGCAGTACAAAGACAATGTCTTCATACCATGGAGAGGTAACAAAGGCTTCTGATACCTGTGGAGTTGCCTGCTCTTCCTGTTCATCTAGTTCAACTATGAAATTTATATCAAGTGCATGGAAATTAGATTATGCCATTAGTTTTGCCAATCCTTGACCTTTGATAAACTTAGTGGGTTTGATTTCAAGATCATATTCTAACATAACAGGAATCCATTTTCCCCTCTTTCCATCAAGATCAGTTTGTGTTAAAATATCGTTTACAATAGCACTATGGACAAATTCAATTATATGGGAGTGTAAGATGTAAACACTAAATTCCTTTAGTGGTTTTACCAAGGCAAAACCCAGTTTCTCCATTATATTGTATTTTAGTGAAGCATCCATTAAAGCTCTACTAAAGAAAGCTATTGACTTCTCCTTTCCTTTGTTCTTCTACAATAAAACAACTGCAATAGTATGATGAGATGCAAAAGAAAATATCATAAAATATTTGGTGAAATCAGGAGTAATCAATACAGGAGCAATTGTTGAAGCTAGTTTTACTTTGCTCAAATATTTTCTGGCTTCAGAGCTCCATTTTATCTCAGTATCCTTTTTTAACATATCTATGATGGATCTTAAAATTTCTGCTAAGTTAGGAATAAATATCCTGAGGAAATTTATTCTCCCAATGAAGGATTGCACTTCTTTCTTATTCCTGGGTGGGTCAATTTTGAGAGTAGCTTCAAGAGGATCAATTCTAATGCCTTCCTTGGAAATGATGTGGCCTAGAAGCTTTCCCTCCTCTAAACCAAATAGTGTTTTCTTGGGGTTCAGTGATTATGACATATTTCCTACATTTTTCAAAGACGCTCCTTCGATGCAACAAGTTTTCTTCCTTGGTCTTCGAAAATACAATGATATCATCCAGATAAATGACAATGAACCAGCCAGTTTCATCAGAAAAGGCAATATCCATTTCCCTTTGGAAGGTGGCTCCAGTGTTCATCAGACCAAAAGGCATCTTTACATACATAAAGGTACCCCATGATGTAGTAAATGTTGTCTTCTGCTGGTCATCAAGGTGAACGAGGACTTGGTTATAACTTGAAAAACCATCTAATAAAGAGATCCTACTTTAACCAACTACCCTTTGTAATATATGATCCATTTTTGGGAGGGGATAATTGTATTTAAGTGAGGCTTTATTCAAGTTTATGAAGTCTACACAGTTTAATTTCTCCTGTTTTCTTCCTTGTAGGCACTAGGTTGGAGACCCACTTAGAAAATCTGAGAGGCACAATAATTTTAGCATTGTATAGCTTCTTAACTTCCTTTTCTATTAGGGGAAATAGAATTGGGTTCACCCTTCTTAATTTTTGTTTAAAATATTTTTGATCTTCTTTAAGGGGGATAATATGTTGAATGATGCCGGTGTCATAGGATTTTAAGTCCTCATAACTCCAGGCAAATACATTAGAAAATTCTTTAAAATGTTATATGTACTTCTGGTTTTCATTGGGAGGCAAGGATCTGGATAATTTAAGAACTTTAGGGCTCTCTACAATCCCTATGTTGCATTCCTCTACCCTAGCCCCTACTGGTTCAATTTTGGGCTTCTTTGCTACATCATTGAAACCAAAGAGATCTTCTAAAGGTGCTAGTCCCTTAGGCAACAAATTATCCTTTAATTGCAACACTTCTAAAGGTTCTGAATCATCATTAGATTCTTTTACACTACCTCACTCTTATTTATTTCTATATCATTATCTAAATATATATGTGTACATTCGAATTCATCTTCTAATTTTAAGAATTTTTTGAATTGTTCATCATTGCCAAAAACTTGCCATTATCTGATGTTATCATGCACAACTGGCCTATGTTTAACTTCCACAACATATATTCTATTTGAGTGGAAAGGCATTTTCAAGTATTGACTGAAACAACCAAGGCATCTGCTAAAATGTTCTGGCTTCGAGGTATCACAGACAAACCATATTCAAGAAAAAATTGTAAAAAATCCAACACTGCATTTTTGTAAGCCCTTAATCTAGGGTGTTTTGCAAAATATTCACCCTTAATTTGTTTTATAATTAGCTCAGAATATCCATGCACAAAGATTTGTTTTTCTCCTAGTCCCTTTAGAATCAACAACCCTAAAATCAGTGCCTCATTCAACAACGTTATTGGTGCACTGTAAATTAATTTTGTAACCATGTCTTTCTGCCCTGTTTGTTGTTGAATTTACAGCAAAAACACCTGCCCCTGCTCCATATTTACACAGTTCCATCGAAATCCATATTCCACAAATCTTCTCCCTCAAGATTTGCTTCTTTAGTGTACAATTTTATTATTTCTGTATTAATGACTTCGACCTCTAAGGGTGAAGCTTCATTTTCTACACAGTCATTATTGTATAAGATGAATGAATCCATGTATGAATGCACTAAATAGAAGGGATAATTGTTAGGCTGAAGTGTAAAACTTCCAGATAACAGAAATATATATAAAAGATACTTTTATTAATAAATGAATTACAGATAGATGAGATTACAATTGCGGTTGCCTGGCTTATATACCTCCATAGGCACCTTTTGGGAAAGGGCATGATCTTATGATCGTGCCCTTTCATCTAACTAAACCTAAAATTAAACAATAACCTAAAATTAACTAATTTTTTACATAACATTGCCTTCCTCTTGAAAGAATGCTTTGTCCTCAAAGCATAAGTAACGACGAATGTTGTTGAAGAATGATTTATTCTCCCAGAACACGTCTTCTTCGGGTAAGCCTTTCCACTTGATCAGATATTCTAAGATGATCAAGGTCTCACATTTTAAAAGGTCTTGGATTAATCTCTCAAGTTTCGTTTTTTGGTGATGTGGATATCGGTATGGCTTGATGTTGACAGGGTCTGATCTTGCCTTGACTTCTATTGTATGTTCAATTTCCCTATTAGGTTGCATCTTCATAGGTAGGTCTTGAAATACTTTTTCATGCTTCCGAATCAGATCTTGTATCTCTGGTGATTCTTCTCTGGTCATATTTATCCATGCAACATTGTTTTTTTCGTTTCCATCGAATATAGGCATCTCGACTTTTGCCCGTTGCTGGCATGTTGCTACTGGTTGAGCGAAAAAAGGGTGTTGATTGGTAAAGTTATCCCTGAGTTGCTTGTTTGTAAAGGCTGTGTTACTTGCTTCTTGGTGGGGTATCGCTGATTTTTTTGGGGATTCAACTTTGTCATGAGAGTCTGTGGACTTAGTTGAATCTGACGAGATGTTTTCTTGATTCTCTTTACCTTCTTTTAGTAGTTGTTCGGGTGTACAATTTGACCTTTTACACAGACTTGTCAGCATTGTTAGGACCTCTTTGATCCCTGCTTATGTCTGGGCATGGTAATTTTCCATCTTTATTTCTATTCGATTCGTCGTATCTTGAAGATTTTTGATTTTGTCCGCTTGCTCCCCAAGCTTGCTATCGACTTCATTTAATCTTTTACTAACCTCGTCGTGGTTGTTATTTATCTTTTGCTCTGCATCCAACAACCTTTTTTGAAAATCTGCCATTGTCATTGTCGACATTGAGCGGGTTTGCGGAGGCGTGTATTTATTTGCCAGCTAAAAATATTTTTCCTTCCCCTTTTTTTTTTAATAATTAAATTATTTAATTTAATAATTTATTTAATTTAATAATAATATTTTTTAAAAATTAAATTAATTAATAATTTTAATTTAATTAATATATTTTTTAAAATTAAAAAAATTAATTTAATAATTTAATTTAATATTTATTATTTTTAAATTAAATTAAATTAAATTAATAATTTAATTTAATTAATAATTTTTTTAAAATTAAATAAATTAATTTAATAATTTAATTTAATTAATATTCTTTTATTAATTAATTAAAAAATAATTAATTAAATTGTCGTGATATTATAAATATATATAATATATATATATTATATAATATATAACTATATTATATAAACTTATATTATAATTAATTAAGTTATTAATTATATAACACATATATAATTTCTGATTTAAATTAAAGTTAATATTATAATAACTTATATATATATATATATTATATATATGTATGATATATATTTATATCGCAGCAGTTATATTATATATATATATGTATATACTATAATACATGTCACGGAGTTCCGTTGATGAACCGAATTTCTTATGAACCGTCACGAATTTTTTTTTTATGGACAGTCACTTTCTTATGAACCGTCACGAAATTTTTTAATGGACAGTCACTTTCTTATGAACCGTCACGAAATTTTTTTTATGGACAGTCACGTAGGCTGACGACGGGTTTGACTGTTTTAAAATATCCGCAGGTTTATCACCACAGTTGATACCAATGGACTTATCGAATTTTTTTTTTTATTAACTTATCGAAATTCTGAAATTTATCGAATTTTTTTTTTTATTAACTGGCGGGAGCAGACGGGCGGAATAACTTTGGACAGCGAACGCCAGGCGTTGACGCAGGTGGGATGCACGCCGGCAAAGAGGAAATACGGTAGCTAAAGATGGTGCGTTGGGGTGGCCTGAGGAAGACAACGGACAGTGGACAGATAACGGCGGACAGCGGACATGGGTGCAGATCAATAGAGCCCGCGGAACGAACTTGCTCTGATACCAGATGAAGTGTAAAACTTCCAGATAACAGAAATATATATAAAAGATACTTTTATTAATAAATGAATTATAGATAGATGAGATTACAATTGCGGTTGCCTGGCTTATATACCGCCATAGGCACCTTTTGGGAAAGGGCATGATCTTATGATCGTGCCCTTTCATCTAACTAAACCTAAAATTAAACAATAACCTAAAATTAACTACTTTTTTACATAACATAGGCTTATCTTGACTGCTAACCATATACTTCATGAGTGTTTCCCTATAAAGTCTTCTAGGCTCACCAAACACATGAATGTTGGCATAGGTCATATCCATTTGTAAAGTGCCCTGCAATTTTCCCCCCATGATCTAGACGACATCATTCCATACTTTGGAGGTATGTCTGATACTACGATGTCCATGACTAGACTCTTAGCAGATATCTGAACTAGAGTGACACATAAATCTTTTATTAGACCAAGACACCTATCTTTACTTGAATCAAAAGAGTACAAATCTTTGTATGGTATGGTGATGTCTAGCCCTAATTTCTCCATGATAGCTCTGGGCATCAAATTGTGAGAGGCTTTAGAGTCAAGCAATGCATTGTGAAAGATTTTGTCATGAATGTTAAGGCTTATGTAGAAAGGTGGAACAATCCCATCCTGAGATTTACCCTCAACTTCAGGTCCAAACAACAGTTCAGGACGATCATCAGTCAAATTGACTGTGTCTGACCCTTCTCCTATTTTTAAGGCTTTCATGACTTGAGTTTTGTATACACTTTTGGTCATCAATTCTGTTAAAGGAATGGGTATCTTTACCTTAGCCAGTGCAATTTCCATATTAAAATATGCTTGATATTTATCAACCTCCTTGACATTTACATCAATTTTTTTAGAAATTTCATTTTGAGAATCAAGTTTTGGTTGACTAGAGGAAGGGGCGTCATTTTGAGTTTTACTGGAAGGAGTTCCAGTGGCTTTTTTACTCAGGTTATATTGTTTATGCACCTCCATAATGGAATTTCCATATCCTTGTTTATAGTCTTTTGATTCTAAAGGGATCTCTTATGGTTGTGAGAGTAAAAATTGATCTTGCTCTTCTTTGGTTGAGAATATGTGATCTATATTACTTTCTTCAAATATATTTATTTGGTATTCTTCTAGTTCTTCAGAAATTCAAGTTCTTCATCAACATAATTTTCCTGAAATGGAGGCTTAATTGGTTGTTGATCACTAGGGCCTCTCTGTTCCCTTTGTTTAATCGGTGGTGGGTTTCTCTTAAAGTTGTGGTTTCAAATTTGAGGTCCTCCCTGAGGTTCTCTAGGAGGTGTTCTATCTACCACTATCATCCTCTCCATCATTTTTTCCATAGTTTTAACGATATTATCTAGTTTTGAGTCTGATGAAGAGGAGGAAGGTTCTTCCTTAAAATCAACCCTTCTTTTTGTTCTTAGTTTAGCTCTTTTGGCTAATAAATTAGCCTCTACTTTAACAAAATTACTTTGCATATCTTCAAGAGTGGTTGGGTCTCTTTCTCTCAACTGATAGGCCATGTCTACATCAAATCCTTCTGGAAAATGAATAAGGGCTAATCCTAGTGGGGGTTTTATAGCAGTTGGAATAGAATTGTAGACACGGTTAAACCTAGCATAGTAATCTTCAATAGTCTCATTTGGAGCCCTTTTCAAATTTTTGTATTCATTTAGAATTTGGAGGAGGTTGTTTTTGGTTTCCCATCTATTAAGAAATCTTTGGTGAAACTGAGGTAAATCAACTATGCTCCAAGATGGAAATTCCATATACCATTTCTTAACTCCTCATGTTAAACTCTGAGAAAACAACCTCGTTTAGCATCATCATCATCGAATTATTCTAAGTCAGAGAAGTCATTTATCCTATCAATATGTTGTTGTGGTGTCATAGGACCTATACCATCAAATTGTGGCAATCTCTGAGCATAGTTTTGTGGCATAGCATTTAAAGGTGCTTGCAATACCAAAGGAGCATATCTACATGCCATAACTGGTATGTGAGGTACAAATGAAGCTAAAATAGGTGTGGGTATGGAAGGTATGAAGGGAGGTGTAATATCAGTTTGTTGTGTAGATGCTGAGATGGTAGTGGTTGAAGCTGAAATGGGTGTGGTGAAAATGGGGGTAATTATTGGAGAAGCAGTGGAAGTAAAAGGAAATCCTAGGGGAACAGAGACAACAGGGGTTTGGAAAAGAGTGATATGAATAATGGGTCCTTCAGATGAAAAATAAAAATTAGGTGGAATTATTAGTGAGGATGGAGATGAAGGAACAAAATATGAAGAAGGTTCAGGTGATAAATGAAGGAGGGTTTCATGTACAACCTGATCTAACTTGGTTACCAAGACTTGAAGCTTAGGAAATTGTTTAAGTGGATCATCTTTAGATTCTGATTTAGTAGTTTGGAATTTGGAAAAGTAAGGCTTTAGCAGGCTTTCATCAATCATTGTTTTGGGTAAAAAACTATCATATTTACTCCTAAATAAACTATCTTCAAAAGCTAAGTCAAACTCTATATCTTTAATCCTAATTTATCACATCATATTTCCTATAATAGTATTAATATAAGTTTATATATATTATAATTTATTTAGTTTTAATTAAAATAGGATAATAAATTTTCCCTAATAATTATTTATTAGGTTTAATTTCTTAGTTTAGGTACATAAAATTTTACTAATATATATTTTAAGTTTTTATTTAGTTTTTGTTAAATATGATGTATTAATAAATAGGTTTTATATATAAACATAGATAAAAGAATTTTAAGTTATTATAAGCATATATATATGTTATATATATATATTAAATGAATAAATAAATAAATTTAATAAACAAATTAACTAATTAATTAATTAATACATAAATTTTCCCCTAACTCTTGGTCCAGTCAAATGTAGTTGTTACTTTTGGTCAAAAGTAGTTGTTTCTTTCTAGCCATTTGAATGACCGGTCTCTCTATTTAACTTGTTTCCATGATCTGGTTCTTCATCTTGTCCTAACGCTGAACCACACTAGCTGGTTCGAAACATGTCGATAAATGAATTTTGATGTAATTATCACCGAAAACATGTCTCAAAAAGTATAGGGACTACTGTAGATCCAAGGATACCAAAGAAGAAATCTTCAGGATGACCTTGGGACATGATGAATCCTTGGAAGATTATGAGGAAAGGTTCCAACTCAGCTACAAAAGGGCTAGATGCACCCTCGATCCTGAATCACTCAAGTTAGTCCTTCTTAGAGGGATCAAGGAAGATATCCTAGAAACCCTAAACATGGTGTTTGGAGGGTACATTTACCAGCTTGTTGGGCACTAAGATGACTCTTTAAAATAAACTTATTCCTACCTCCATTAATCTTATCAACCTGGGATTCATCTCTTATTTCAAGGCTATCGGCACAATATATGCAAGAATATATTATTAGATTATGAAAGAGTGTAAAATGATTGCTACAGAAAAGTTACATTAAACATTATCCTAATTCAATCGTTGCAGAGACAAATGATGACAACAAATAATTACTGCTACAATTACAATCTTATGAAAGAAGACTATTTTAATTCATCAACCATTCTATCTAGCCTTCAATAAATCCTACGCATAAGGAAGACTAGTAAATCACATGAATGCTTAAAAGTCTTAATTCTTAAAGATAACTTACGGAATTCACAAACTCAAACCTTACATTCATGTAATGCAATCCAATAATCAATTTCAGGAGATTCATAACATAATTACAAGATACAAAATTCAATTGATTATCTACCACAAAAGAAAGGCCAAGTGAATAGAAACACAACTAATGTGAATGTGGAAAAGTAACTAACTAATAATTGTTAGGATATTCCGACACATAGGAATAGTTAAGTTCAACTTGGTCTAGTATAGAGTTAGGTTAGAGTTAGGTAAAGTGTGTTTCTTTACCGTTGTACATTTTGTAACTTACAATCCGACGGTCACGATATGTAGTGA
>APFE030060134.1:104469-123151 GCA_000404065.3 Pinus taeda
TTTCCATGTTTCATGTTTAAAGAAGGTTATAGGCGACAAGCTCCTAGTTCAAACAATATTGCCAGAACTTGATGAGGAAGGAAAAATTATATTGGAACCAGAAGCAGTCACAGAAACAAGGACTTGACAACTACAAAATTGATCAATTTCGGAGTATCTTATCAAGTGGAAGAACTTATCCACTGAAGATTCCACATGGGAGGATGAGAATTTTATACAGAAGTATCCAGAACTACTCAAGCGTTGAGGACGACACTTTTTTGAAGGAGAGGGGCATGTTGGGTCCCTATAATACTAGTGATTACCCCATTACATTGTAGTTATACCCCTTATTAATATTGTTGTGCCCCTATTGCCCCCATATTGTTATTACTGTGCCCCATAGAATCGCTCAATTATTATTTTTGTGGCTTTATATTATTATTGTTAGGTCGGATGGGTTATATTGTGACTCCTTAGACTCCTATATATAGAAAGGAGGTTTTGTCATTTGAATCATCCAAAAATTGTTCATTTATATAATGTAAAGGAGGTTGTGCCCTCGAAGAGGCTGAATTCTAAGGCGTTGATCTATCTTTTCTATCTTTCTTGAAGCTAGTTTCATAACAAATAAATATCGTTCAAGTAAAAACAAGGCATAGTTTTTAGCTAGAGATCTACAAGACAATGCATCAGAGTACACATAACACATTTCCTTGGTTTGTTCCAAAGCTTTTTGGAGCTTCCCTCGTAATTTCTCTGTTTTCTTTTTCTCCATTCTAAGTTTGGCATGGGTTTCGTCTTCAGTAACAGCCAATGCGTTGTACTTTTGTAGAAATTCTTGGTGTTTTTCCCGACGTATTACTTGCTCTCGGTATTGTGTCAAAAACTGTTTATGCCTTTCCAATTCCTTGTTTAATACTTGGATAGTGGTATCCTTGATCAAGTGAGAATAGGGAAGCAATACTTCAGTTTGTGTAGGCCTATTAATAGTCATCAATAGGTCTGTCTAGCTTGCTACTTCCAATGTAACCATAGAAGGGTTGACATTTGTTTGAATTCCCATAGAATTAGTGGGAATATCCTCAGTTGGAATTTTTGCATGGTTAATGGGAATTCCTCTAGTTTGAGTTTCTGCATGATTAATGTGAGTTCCCTCAGTCTGACTTTCTGCATGATTAATGGGATTTCCCTCAGTCTGAGTTTCTGCATGATTCATGGGATTTCCCTCAGTCTGAGTTTCTGTATGATTCAAGAAATTCTCACTTTGGACTCCAATTGTCACAGTTTGTATTTTCTTTCTACAACATCCTCTAGAGTTTCTAAGCCATTTTCTGAGTTGTTCCATCCTTTTTCTCAATTTTTTATTTTCTTGCTTTAATAGCTTGATTCTATGCCTATTCCTTTCCTTCAATCCTTCAGTAGTTTCTAAAATCGTTGTTGTAGATAAATATGGAGCAATAGTAACATTTTTCGTTAACAGGAGGTACTTCAAAATTTACATCAATAAAAACTGTAGCAATTGAGTTATCTTTAATATTTTGATTATCATGGGTCAATGGAATGGTCACTTCTCTAGAAAAGACTGGTTCTTTCATAGGTTTAGTTGTTTTTTCTAAATGTTCCTGGCTATGCATGCTTGGTGAAGATGGAAATATCTTAGTATTATCAGAATTAGGCGTAGAGGCCGCAAAATCAGCAGCTGGTTCAGATGGGTTCTCAAAATAGTCTTCATTCCCTTAAGAAGAAAAGACGGTTCCCATATTTTCCAAGACCTGGGCTATTTCCTCTTCACAAATTCTGGGTGAGTTAACCTACTGCAGCATAGGAGATTCTTGAGACAGTTCATTCTCTGAAACATGCTCAATAGACCCTATAGGTCGCTTTGCCCTGGCCAGTCTTTCAGACCTTCTACACTTAGCTGGAAAAGAAACTAGGATACAGGCTACCCTCTTCTTAGCTCTAGTCAAATTCTATGGCACTAGGGTTTGACTATCATTTTCCTCTCTTGGCTAACTATTTACTAGTTCAGGGGGATCATTTTCTATGTTTGGTTGAATGTTTTCCATATCAGGCTGAGTATTTTCTTCCTCACACATTTCTTCCACAGATGGCGGGTCATTAGATCCCAAAAAATTGTCCTAGCTTAATTGTTATAATGCCAATTCCCTACTGAATATCAATTTGATTAAAAAATGGTGTCTGACTATAGCACTTGGGTCCTTAGCTCTACCCAATCTACCAACAACTTCATGTAAAAGGAAATTTAGAAAGAAAGGCATGTTTAAGACTATTTTTTGCATTAAAGCTGCCAATAGTTTGAGATGGCGTGGTCTTACCACATCATGGCGGTAATCACATGCAATGTACCTCTAGATTATGTCTACAAGCTCCTACCATGGTTCTCCAAATGAAGTGGGGTGGAACCCTTTTCCTTTGCGAACCAATTCTTCACCAGGGTCTATAAACAATTCCATCACACTTTGGAGTCTCGTATGCTTGTCTATCCATTTCTCTCCTTTCGTGGAGAGACTTGTAACTTCCACCAGGATCATTTCATTGGCTGGTATCCACTTACCTTTAATCGTTGCGACTTCATTATGAAAATTCTGTAAAAATTCTAAAGCCACACCATTATCAAATCCCTGCAATTGGGTGAAATATTCAAGCCAACCCACCCTCTCTAAGATTCTTCGGGCTTGCTCAGTCACCCGTAGTGAAACAAGCTCGTTTTAGATGGATTTACCCCCCATTGTTGCTAGTTTGGAAGAGATTGTTGCAAAGAAACTATATGCAAAGTTGTTTCAATCTGAAATTCTTCTAATGGAATGAGCAATATGGCAGAGTAACATCATCCAGTGTGCTTTTATGTGACAGAAATTGCCATATTTTTTAATTGTGCTTAGTCATGTCATGCATGTGCTATGACTTACCCCCTCCCAATAGGAAAGGTCGACCACGACCGGAAAAGTTATGGAAATTAAATGTTCACATGGAAGCAATCATTATCGCGAAGGGGAATGGTCAAATCGGGCACAACCAGATGGAAGAATTAATTAACTGTCATAAATTTGTGGATTTTTGACATACAATAATCATTAGGAACTTTTAAAAAGCATGATTATAACGATATACCATGTGTAAAAATATTTCCTTAATAAATAACCTTTGAAGATCATAAAAGCATATATCGGGTGACATTCCTTTATAAGTAAAATGCATATTACGGAGGTCCAAAACTTTAGAATTTGTTCATGTCATAGTTAATATACCACCTTTATTTTTTTTCTAAAAATATAAGTGTAGATATTGATGATGGTGATCTCTTTATTAAGAAAAAGGAGCACTAATGACATAATCATGATAAGGCAATTCAAGATATATTCCAATGCCACAGGCAGAGCCACTACTGCTAACTGGTGTCCATAGCCTTGACAGGGTTGTCGTTTTAACCTGTAGATGAGCCAGTGTCCTATGAATGATAGATCATATTATTATTTTAAATGATTTTTCTTGAAAGGTCATTATTCTGGTGTGGTGATCAGATAACAACAATGCCACTCACTGGATCATAAAAAAGTGAACAAGCCGGCTCGTGATGAACCTCTTGTCCTTTTGATACTAGCATCAAAGGCCATTACCCTAGTTTGGTAGCCATAGTGGGAATGCCACTTGTGTTATTTTCCTATGATAGTCGTAGGATGGCTCATGATGAGACCCCCTAGCCTTTGAGAATATATAACTTTAAGTGTCATGTTTTTGAAAATTGATATGTTTATCATCAAGGGTGGCTCATCATCTCCTTAAGAGTTGAAGGATGGAAGAAGGAATAAAGAAGATGCTAAATAAAGTATGTATCAGTCCTTTGTTGTGTTAAAAGAGAATCACCATTTAAAGATGTACACAAAATATGAAACTACTATGGTGGTGATAGATGATGAACAATTTTTTATTCTTTCAGAAAACTCTGAATATAAAATGAATATTTAAATTGATAGGATGTGCCAGAGGAAAAAAAAATGTTCTTCATAGGATGTTAGATAAGACGTTATTCTTGACACCATGATAGAGTAAAGATCAATGCTTTTTAAGTTCACTTTTAAAGATTGTCGTCAATTGTGTGAAAATTAGAAACATCTTGGCGTAAAGGGGACGACAACTATTCCGAAAGGAATCAACAATCAAAGGGAACAACAATGACCATTAAAGGAACATTAAATTGTGCCAAAGGGGACAACAACTGCGCCGAAGGGAACAACAATCGTGATAAAAGGAACAACAATTGCCTTAAAGTCTTTTATCTCCTTTTTCTTATAAAGAAAAGGTCAAGGAAAGAAAAAAAAGAGAGAGAGAAAAAAATAAAAGAAGAACTTAATCAAATCTAAAGAAAATATATACAATATATACAAGATGACAAAGAAAAACACATATTTAAAGAGATGGAGCTGTTGGGTTGCCACCCGAGTTAGCTATAATCTGGAAAGTAGGATCATTACTTACCTCACAATAGAAATACTCCTTCATGGGTGGTTGGTGGTTGAGGTGTAATCGATGTCTGTTTACTAAAAAGGAGGTGTCAGATCTGTCAATAGTGTTTAGATTGATGGTACCATTATTGTGGACTTCTTTGATTTCATATGGCCTGAGCTACCTTGTCTGTAATTTCCCTGGAAAATCCTGAAACCTGGAATCATATAGCAACACACAATAACCTTTTTGGAATGATTTATTTTGAATCAATCGATCATTCCATTTAGTTTTTTGTTGTTGTATAATAGTAGTGCGTTCGACAACAAATAAACGTGCCTCATCTAACTCATTAAGTTGTTGTAGGTGCTGAGTTTTTGCTTCTGTCAGATCTATTCCAATTTCCCTTATAGACTTGAGAGTTTTTATTTCAAATTCTATTGGAAAAATTGGTTGTTTGCTGAAGAGAAGGTGATATGGCGAGTGACCAATAGTGTTCCACCATGTTGTCCAATAAGCCCATAGGGCTTCTGGAAGCTTGGATGCCCAATTTCAACGATTTACGGATAAGGTTTTGGTTAGAATTGCTTCCAGGACTTTGTTAATGCTTTCCACTTATCCGTTTGCCTGGGGGTGATATGGAGAAGTAACTCTATGCTTAATATGATAGTCCTGGAGGGTGGTCGAAATTTTATGTCCTATAAATTGTGGCCCTTCGTCTGTTATTACTTCCCTTGGTAATCTGTATCGCACAAATAGTTCAAACAAGAAATTAATCATTGCCTCCTCCGTGGCTCTCGGCAAAGCTACTTCTTCAACCCATTTAGTTACGTAATCCGTGCAAACCAATATGTACACTTTTTGATTTGATGGTAGGTTGAAGGGGCCGACAAAATCCAACGCCCATATTTCAAATGGTTCCACCACTACTTGCAGTTGTATGGGGATTTCCTCAGCTTGGTCAGGACAACCCATCCGTTGACAACTCTCACAGGCTTGAACATACCTTTTTGCATCCTTAAATATTGTGGACCAATAATAGCCCATTTGAAGAACTTTATGTCCAGTCCGGCGGTCTACAAAGTGTCCTCTACAGATTTCATCATGGAAATCCATTAGAATGTCATAAAATTCATCCTCTCTGATGCACCTTTGGATTTGAAAATCAGAACCAGTGTGAAAAAGATAACCACTGATCTAGGAAAAGTGTGCGTTGTGCTGTATGATCAATTTCCTTTCTTGTGGTGACAAATGTGTTGTAAATTTCCCTACCGCCAAGTGACTTGCCACATCAACGTACCACAATGTTTTTATTGTTACTGCGAATAGGTGTTCATTGTTTTCTAAAAAGATAAGTGTAGATATTGATGATGGTGATCTCTTTATTAAGAAAAAGGAGGACTAATGACATAATCATGATAAGGCAATTCAAGATATATTCCAATGCCACAGGCAGAGCCACTGCTGCCAGTAGGCATCCATAGCCTTGATAGGGTTGCCGTTTTAACTTGTAGATGAGCCAATGTCCTATGAATGATAGATCATATTATTATTTTAAATGATTTTTCTCAAAAGGCCATTGTTCTGGTGTGGTGACTAGATAACAACAATGCCACTCACTGGATCATAAAAAAGTGAACAAGACGGCTCGTGATGAGACCTCTTGTCCTTTTGACACTAGCATCAAAGGCCAATACCCTCATTTGGTAGCCATAGTGGGAATGTCACTTATGTTATTTTCCTATCATTGTGGTAGGATGGCTCATGATAAGACCCCCTAGGCTTTGAGAATATCTAACTTTAAGTGTCATGTTTTTGAAAACTGATATGTTTATCATTAAGGGTGGCTCATCATCTCCTTAAGAGTTTAAGTATGGCAGAAGGAAGAAAGAAGATGCCAAATAAAGTATGTATAAGTCCTTCGTTGTGTTAAGAGAATCACCATTTAAAGATGTACACAAAAGATGAAACTACTATGGTGGTGATAGATGATGAACAAATTTTGATTCTTTCATAAAACTCCAAATATAAAACAAATATTTAAATTGAT
Organism: Pinus taeda; assembly: GCA_000404065.3. NCBI lineage: Eukaryota > Viridiplantae > Streptophyta > Pinopsida > Pinales > Pinaceae > Pinus > Pinus taeda. The sequence continues at coordinate 110,966 of APFE030060134.1, forward strand.
AGGATGTGCCAGAGGAAAAAAAAATTGAGACGTTATTCTTGACACCATGATAGAGTAAAGATCAATGCTTTTTAAGTTCACTTTTAAAGATTGTCGTCATTTGTGTGAAAAATAGAGACATCTTGGCGCAAAGGGGATGATAATTATTCCGAAAGGAATCAACAATCAAAGGGAACCACAACGACAATTAAAGGAACATCAAATTGTGCCAAAGGGAACAACAACTGTGCTGAAGGGAAAAACAGTTGTGATAAAGGGAACAACGGTTGCCTTAAAGTCATTTATCCCCTTTTTCTTATAAGGAAAAGGTCAAGGAAAGAAAAGAGAGAGAGAGAGAAAAGAAGAAAAGAAGAACTTAATCAACTCTAAAGAAAATATATACAGTATATACAAGATGATAAAGAAAAACAATTTTTTAAAGAGATGGAGTTGTTGGGTTGCCACCCAAGTCAGCTATAATCTAGAAAGTAGGATCATTACTTACCTCATGATAGAAAGACTCCTTCATGGGTGGTTGGTGGTTGTGGCATAATCGATGCCTGTTTACTAAAAAAAAGGTGCCAGATCCATCAATAGTGTTTAGATTGATGGTACCATTATTGTGGACTTCTTTGATTTCATATGGCCCGAGACACCTTGTTTGTAATTTCCCTGGAAATCCTAAAACCTGGAATCATATAGCAACACCAAATAACCTTTTTGGAATGATTTATTTGTAATCAGTCGATCATTCCATTTAGATTTTTTTTGTTGTATAGTAGTAATGCATTCGACAACAAATAAACGTGCTTCATCTAGCTCATGTTGTTGTAGGCGCTGAGTTTTTGCTTTTGTTAGATCTATTCCAATTTCCCTTACAGACTTGAGAGTTTTTATTTTGAATTCTATTGGAAATATTGGTTGTTTGCAGAAGACAAGGTGATATGGCGAGTGACTAGTAGTGTTCCATCATGTTGTCCGATAAGCCCATGGGGCTTCTGGAAGCTTGGCTGACCAATTTCAACGATTTGCGGATACGGTTTTGGTTAGAATTTCCTCTAGGACTTTGTTAATTCATTCCACTTGTTCGTTTACCTAGGGGTGATATGGAGAAGTAACTATATGCTTAATATGATAGTCCTGGAGGGTGGTTGAATTTTTATGTCCTGTAAATTGTGGCCCTTCGTCTGTTGTTACTTCCCTTGGTAATCCGTATTGCACAAATAGTTTGAACATGAAATTATTCACTGCCTCCTCCATGGCTCTCGACAAAGCTACTTCTTCAACCCATTTAGTTACGTAATCCATGCAAACCAATATGTACACTTTCTGATTTGATGGTGGGTTGAAGGGGCTGACAAAATCCAACGCCTATATTTCAAATGGTTCTGTTATCACTGAAAAAGTTTTTAAAATTTGGACAACTGGTATGGTTCTATAGTTTTATGTGAGTCTTGGTCAAGTCATTTTATTGTTTTGTTTAAGGAGTTTAAAACATAGGATAGAGTCTTGTTCCCATTGTTAAATAAGGTCAACAATCTTGTTTTAACTATCATAAGTCCCACATTGGTTCATAGGTGTCACGTGTTAAGATAGTTTTAAAGTTGGCATGCGCTACGAAATCAACTAGGAGTTTTCGTAGCGCAAACTCATAAAAATTCACTATGTGCACTACGAAAATAGGGATTCGTAACTAGGAGATTTCGTAGCGCAAAACACAGAATTTGCACTGGCTACACTACGAAATTGGGGATTCGTGCCAGATCTTGTCTAGCTATCTTTTCCATCAAAATCCGTTAATATCTCATCACCATGTGTCAATACTTGAACCATGCCTATCACATGCAGCCATTCATTCTCATCATTAGATTCATTAGATGTCTTGTACGCATTCTTTCAAATTTCAAAAAAGTAAGGTGAGGTGAGTTAGTCTTGGTTTCTCCCGTGTTCCTTTCATGCATAAGAAGACAATTGGCAAGCTTAAGGATGTCACTCATCAGAAATTTTTGAAAGCTCAAGTGAGGCAGTTCTCAGTTTCAAGTTCAAGTGAGGCAGTGTTCAAACCAATACAGTGCAGGTTTATCTTCAAGTTTCCTTGCAGGGATTTCATAGACATGTATGAAGAAAGGAAAAATCACAGATCAGGCTGGTGTCTTAGAGTTGAGCCTGAAGGTTTAGATGTGCTCATGAGAAGCAGAGAGGTTGAACATTCATTCAAACAGGTGGGCTGTTGGAGATTTTGCGAAAAACTTCAAGGTGGTCACGTTCAAGTAACCAAAGATTTTGCTTTCAATTTCACTGGTTTGAATTCAAGAGTTGGAGTGCTAGAAATTCCAATTTCTCATGAGGGAATATCTGTAGTCACCGAGATACCAAGAGGCTAGGAAATATGGTTCAAGAACTTTAAATTCGAAATGGCACCCTACTAAGAATTTTTGAAGCTAGAATTCATAGGCTCGAACTTAACCAAATCGGTGCCCATAAGCTATGTAAAGGATTCATATGCCAACTTGCTGACGTGCATCCAAAGATATTTTACCTGTGAGGGGAGATACCATAAGGTGTATTCTTACCATTTTAAGCTCCTCTTACATTTCACTGGAAAAATATCTCTTGATTTACCTTTTTATATGTTTCGTAGCTTAGGCAAAATGTCTGATAAGGTTCAGTTGAAGAAAGAAGCTTGTGAGACCTCCTTGTTCCATCATGGGTTGATCAAGTTGATTGTTTTACATGAGCTTCAAAAGATTTGGAAGAGAATGGTCTGCTTTCCTGTTTATGAAAGGCTTTAAAACTGAAATAGGACTTATCCCTAAGGCTAAGGAGATTTCGTCACCAGTAGTAAGTCATCAGGAGGAAACAAGATCAAGAAGATTTGTGAAATTGAAAGCGAGAAAATAGGTGAAGGAGCCTATGACACCACTAGTAGTTCAAGACACACCCCAACAGTCACAGAGGAAGAAGGTTCAGATCAATGAGGTGGTACAAGAGCAGTCTGTTGATAAAATTGTCCAAAGAAGAGTAACAAGAAGTCAATTAGCCAAGGAAAAGGGGAGGACTGTGATTGTTGATGAGAGCCCAGCTCCAAAGGGAAGTTTGAATTATCTCCTCTAGGTTATCGACATAGAAGAGACTCCTTTGGTCCAAGCGGATTTACTTGAAGCAGGTAAGAATAAAACAAAAAGAGTTAAATCTTCTAAAAAGCTTCAATTTGAGACCAGGTATTAGAGTTTGTGTTCAAGCCAAGAAGACCTATGACTAGAAATTGAAGAAGAATACAAGAGGCAGAGCAAGAAGTAAGTGAGACAGGGGGGTTGTAGAATTCTTTGAAGCGTTGGTGGTTCCATTAGTACAATCATCACTAGTGCACAAAGATGACAGAGGCAAGACAGTTATCAGTCATGAGGAAGAATGTAGCTTTGAGGAGATCAAAAATAAATTGGTGTCAGCCAATATTGAGATTGCCCAACTCAAAGAAAGGGCAAGGAAACATGTAGTTGAAAAAGCAAAATTCAAAAGAGTGATAGCCAGTTGGGAAGATGGAAAAGTTCCAAGATATGAAGCAGTGTGCAGTTATCACCAATATTTCACTTGGACCGTCCCTGCAATAAAAGAGGAAAGATATATCAGAAGGGTCAATGAAAAATTAATAACTAGAGTTCAAATGATGAAAAGAAAGATCGAAGATTTGAAGATTCAACTAAATGAACCAGAAGAACAACCTCAACATAAATGAAGCAGACAGTAAGTGAAGCAATTTTGAGACAATTTTGATGTGAAGTTTACTTTTCGAAGATTGAAGGTTATTTTGGATAGATAATGTCATATTTTTTGGCTCATAGCATGTGGATAAGCCATCAAAAAATCCCCAAAAATGACAAAAACTGTGTTCTTGAATCACACAGCAATTTCGTAGAGCGCTACGAAACTGCTAAAAATGACATATGATGCACAACAGTTTCGTAGCGCGCTACAAAACTGCTGAAGCTTTCAGTTTTGTTTTTTTGAGTCAATTTTGAAATGAAAAGGGGGAACCATTATGAAAGAATGTTGCTGCAGAAGATACAAAAGGGCCACCTCAAAAGTTTTGAATACTAGGTAAAGGAAAATTAAAAAATGAGAGGCATTTAATAACTCCAAACTCTGCGCTACGAAAACAACATTCATTTCGTAGCTCAAACAGTTGTCATGCTTCAACCAAAATCTAAGGGGTTTTGTCTTAGCACAAGTATATGAGCAGGACCTTTGGTCTAATTCAAGGCATCACATGTTATTAAAAGGGATAAAATGGTTAGTAGAATTCGAGGAACCACTTTGGAGACCAAAGCAGAAAAACAGGGGCAGTTTTCCTAGTATCTAGGGACAGTTAAAGGACAAGCAATCAAAGGGCAACATGAAGTTTAAAGTCATCACTCAAGAAAAATATGGAGAGGGATAGATGTCAAAGAACGAGTTTGTTTTCATAGCTAAGGTTGTTGCCAGTATAGATAAGGAGTTACACTCCTAGTCAAAATAGGTTTCTAAGACTGTTAGTTTACAGTCAGTTTTAATTAATAGTTTGTTTAAAGTTCAATAGGTGTCAGGTCTAGAGAAATTGGAATTCCCCTCTTGCTGGAAGAAGGAATTCAACCTTGTAAGGAAACTCTATATATGACAAGAGATGTAATGCACAAAGGGTTGGAAAGTTTCAAAGAAAACACTCATATTGTGTCATTGTAGAAGATTATGCTTTTATGAATACAGACTTTGGCTTTACTTCTCAGGATTCGGAAAGAGTTCAATGGTGGCTTGTTTTATGTTTGTCGTCATTTCCTTATTTGCAGTAGTATGAATGTATGATACTTAGAACTCATTGGCAATTCTCTAACTTCCTTCATGCATTTGTAGGCTGTGTTTCCTACATGTTTTTATGTGTTAACTGATATATTGAACTTTTGATGCCCTAACTTCCATGTTTAGCTAATATTGTTGTCATACTAAGAATTTTCTAACTCCATAAGCCCAATGGATGTTTATTGACTGTGTTTAAACCATTTACACTCCTTCATTTGTTTCATAGAGTTAGCCATCTAATCTATTATCAAAATCTTTAACCTAGTGAGAGAGCCCTCTCAGGTTGAGGAGGCTAAGCCTCAGCCTAAAGTTGGTTTGAAAAAGTTAGTCAAGGTCTACCTAATCAACAGGCTATCAGGGTTAGGTTTTGTGATAACATTTTGGTGCGTCTGCTGGGAGTCTGAAGATTATTCATTCCCAAAATCAAGAAGCTGAACTTTTGAAGGTAGCAAGAGCTCAGAAAGTTTTCGAGGCTGCAATCTACCTTGGCGACTCCACACATCAAATAACAAATTGGAAGGTGACTCCACTGCTAGAAGATCAATAGCTTGATGAAGTTTCAAGATGAGTGCCATTGCAAGAATGAATGCCAGGTATGCCCCTATGAATCGGTCTCATATCCATGGTTTTCCAAATCCTATGCCAAAGGTCAAATGGTTAGATGATCTTCCAATATTCAAAGATGAAAATAAAGACAATGCTGCTCTTCATTTGGTTAAGTTCCATATGCATGTACGTAGTCTTAAGGTTCAGTTCCCTGAAGATTGTCTCATGAAGATGTTTATGACCGCTTTAGAAGGAAAAGCATGGTCTTGGTATAAAAGCTTGGAAAATGGTTCATTATATTCTCTTGCTGATCTCCATGATGTATTCTATGAGATGTATAAAGAGTGTCATCCCTCCTTATTGTTGGTCAAAGATTGTTGTAAACATTTTGCGTGTTTCATTAAATATTTGGAGGATTGTTATGATGATGATGAATTTATGGATGAAGAAATTTTAGAGGCTCTTAATAACAATACATTTCAACACCAAGAAGAAAGGATAACATCCCATGAAAAGCAACATGAAAATCAGCAAGAGTTTACTTATGAAAACCATGTCACATCCTTTGAGATTAATGTGAAGATGCAGCAAACTTGCCAGTCTTTTGATCATAAAGAGTATGAAAATGATTACAAACACCAAGAAGAAATAGTGGAAGAAATTTTCTATAGCCCTGAGGCAGAGGAAAAGGTTGATCATTTCTGTAATTCCTTGCAGCAACTTACATCAAAGAATGATCATAATAATGAGGAAAACTACATTGTTTGTGGGAATCATTCAGAAGAGCAGTTGGATAGCATATCAAAGGAATCGTGTGTGGCTGAAAATCAGTTGTCTGAAGATATAGAATGTTATGATGATCATCAAAATAACCATGTCCTCTTTGACCCTATAAATGAATACATGGCAAAGCTTTGCACACCAGTATTTCGTTTTCATTTGCATTATGAAGATCAGATACATTATAAGTTGATTTGTTCATCTCACTATCATGGTTATTTTGAGGTCGAATGCAGTCAAGAGCCTCCAGCCTGACCTAAAGTGGAAGTTGCAGCTGATAGGGTAGGTAGAAATGTGCAAATAAGCTCAAGGTAGGTTGACTGAGCATTTTTTAGTAGGCGCAAGTTGAGCCCCTCTTGTAGAAATCATTAAAGCTTAGGGAGCATATTGGGTAGCATTTCAGAATTTTATTCTAAAGGATGGATAACAGCATTGGAAATGTAGTTTCTTAGTGTACCACAAGGGCACACTATCCCAATTGGAGCCACTATTATCACTGAAAAAGTTTTTAAAATTTGGACAGTTGGTATGGTTCCAAAGTTTTATGTCAGTTGGTCAAGTCATTTTTATTGTTTTGTTTAAGGAGTCTTAAACATAGGATAGAGTCTTGTTCCCATTGTTAAATAAGGTCAACAATCTTGTTTTAACTATCATAAGTCCCAAATTGGTTCATAGGTGTCATGTGTTAAGAATGTTTTAAAGTTGGCATGCGCTACGAAATCAACTAGGAGTTTTCGCAGTGTAAACTCATAAAAATACACTATGTGCACTACGAAAACAGGGATTCGTAACTAGGAGATTTCGTAGCGCAAAACACAAAATTTGCAATGGCTGCGCTACGAAATTGGGGATTCGTGCCAGATCTTGTCTAGCTGTCTTTTCCATAAAAATCCGTTAATATTTCATCACTATGTGTCAGTCATTGAACCATGCCTATCACATGCAGCCATTCATTCTCATCATTAGATTCATTAGATGTCTTGTACGCATTCTTTCAAATTTCAAAAAAGTAAGGTGAGGTGAGTTAGTCTTGGTTTTTCCCGTGTTCCTTTCATGCATAAGAAGACAATTGGCAAGCTTAAGGACGACACTCATCAGAACTTTTTGAAAGCTCAAGTGAGCTAGTTCTCAGTTTCAAGTTCAATCGAGGCAGTGTTCAAACCAATACAATGCAGGTTTATCTTCAAGTTTCCTTGCAGGGATTTCATAGACATGTCTGAAGAAAGGAAAAATCACAGATCAGGTAAGTGCCTTAAAGTTGAGCCTAAAGGTTTAGATGTGCTCATGAGAAGCAGAGAGGTTGAACATGCATGCAAATAGGTGGGATGTTGGAGATTCTGCAAAAAACTTCAAGGTGGTCACGTTTAAGTAACCAAATATTTTGCTTTCAATTTCACTGGTTTGAATTCAAGAGTTGGAGTGCTAGAAATTCCAATTTCTCCTGAGGTCATATCTGCAGTCACCGAGATACGAAGAGGCCAGGAAAGATGGTTCAAGAACTTTAAATTCGAAATGGCACCCTGCCAAGAATTTTTGAAGCCAAAATTCATAGGTTCAGACTTAACCAAATCAGTGCCCAGAAGCTATGTAAAGGATTCATATGCCAACTTCCTGACATGCATCCAAAGATATTTTACTTGTGAGGGGAGATACCATAAGGTGTATTCTTACCATTTTAAGCTCCTCTTACATTTCACTGGAAAAATATCTCTTGATTTACCTTTTATCTGTTTCGTAGCTTAAGCAAAATGTTTGATAAGGTTCAATTGAAGAAAGAAGCTTGTGAAACCTCCTTGTTCCATCATGGGTTGATCAAGTTGATTGTTTTACATGAGCTTCAGAAGATTGGAAGAGAATGGTCTGCTTTCTTGTTTATGACAGGATTTAAAATTGAAATAGGACTTAGCCCTAAGGCTAAGGAGATTTCTTCACTAGCAGTAAGTCATCAGGAGGAAGCAAGATAAAAAATATTTGTGAAATTGAAAGTGAGAAAGCAGGTGAAGGAGCCTATGACACCACTAGTAGTTCAAGACATACCCCAACAGTCACAGAGGAAGAAGGTTCAAATCAATGAGGTGGTACAAGAGCAGTTTTTTGATAAAACTGTCCAAAGAAGAGTAACAAGAAGTCAATTAGCCAAGGAAAAGGGGAAGTGATTGCTGATGAAAGCCCAGCTCCAAAGGGAAGTTTGAATGATCTCCTCCAGGCTATCGACATAGAAGAGACTCCTCTGGTCCAAGCAGATTTACTTGAAGCGGGTAAGAATAAAACAAAAAGAGTTAAATCTTCTAAAAAGCTTCAATTTGATGACCAGGTATTAGAGTTTGTGTTCAAGCCAAGAATATCTGTGACTAGACAGTTAAGAAGAATACAAAAGGCAGAGCAAGAATCAAGTGAGACAGGGGAGGTTGCAGAATTCTTTGAAGAGTTGGTGGTTCCATCAGTAAAATCATCACTAGTGCACAAAGATGACAGAGGCAAGACAATTATCAGTCATGAGGAAGAATGTAGCTTTGAGGAGATCAAAAAGAAATTGGTGTCAGCCAAACTTGAGATTGCCCAACTCAAAGAAAGGGCAAGGAAACATGTAGTTGAAAAAGCAAAATTCAAAAGAGTGATAGCCAGTTGGGAATATGGAAAAGTTCCAAGATATAAAGCAGTGTGTAGTTATCACCAATATTTCACTTGGACCATCCCTGCAATAAAAGAGGCAAGATATATCATAAGGGCCAATGAAAAATTAAGAACTAGAATCTGAATGATGAAAAGACAGATCAAAGATTTGAAGATTCAACTGAATGAACCAGAAGAACAACCTCAACATAAATGAAGTAGACAATAAGTGAAGCAATTTTGAGACAATTTTGATGTGAAGTTTACTTTTTGAAGATTGAAGGCTATTTTGGATAGATAATGTCAGATTATTTGGCTCATAGCATGTGGATAAGCCATCAAAAAATGCCAAAAAATGACAAAAACTGTGTTCTTCAATCACACAGCAGTTTCGTAGCGCGCTACAAATCTGCTAAAATGACATATAATGCACAATAGTTTCATAGCGCACTACGAAACTGTTGAAGCTGCCAGTTTTGTTTTTTTTTTTTGAATCAATTTTGAAATGAAAAGGGGGAACCATTATGAAAAAATGTTGTTGCAGAAGATACAAAAGGGCCACTTAGAAGTTTTGAATACTAGGCAAAGGAAAATTCAAAGAATGAGAGGCATTTAATAACTCCAAACTTTGTGCTACGAAAACAACAGTCATTTCATAGCTTAGATAGTTGTCATGCTTCAACCAGCATCTAAGGGGTTTTGTCTTAGCACGAATATATGAGCAGGACCTTTGGTCTAATTCAAGGAATCACATGTTATTAAAAGGGATAAAATGGTTAGTAGAATTCAAGGAACCACTTTGGAGACCAAAGCAGAAAAAACAGGGGCAATTTTCCTAGTATCCAGGGACAGTTAAAGGACAAGCAATCAAAGGCCAACATGAATTTTAAATTCACCACTCAAGCCAAAGATGAAGAGGGACAGATGTCAAAGAACGAGTCTGTTTTCATAGCTAAGGTTGTTGCCATCATAGATAAGGAGTTACACTCCTAGTCAAATTAGGTCTCTAAGACTGTTAGTTTACAGTTAGTTGTAATTAATAGTTTGTTTAAAGTGCAATAGGTGTCAAGTCTAGAGAAATTGGAATTCCCCTCTTGCTGGAAGAAGGAATTCAAGCTTGTAAGGAAACTCTATATATGACAAGAGATGTAATGCACCAAGGGTTGGAAATTTTCAGAGAAAACACTCATATTGTGTCATTGTAGAAGATTATGCTTTTATGAATACAAAATTTGGCTTTACTTCTCAGGATTCAGAAAGAGTTCAATGGTGGCTTGTTTTATGTTTGTCCTCATTTCCTTATTTACATTAGTATGAATGTATGATACTTAGAACTCATTAGCAATTCTCTAACTTCCTTCATGCATTTGTAGACTGTGTTTCCTGCATCTTTCTATGTGTTAACTAATATATTGAACTTTTGATGCCCCGACTTCCATGTTCAGCTAATATTGTTGTCATACTAAGAATTTTCTAACTCCATAAGCCCAATGGATGTTTATTGACTGTGTTTCAACCATTTACACTCCTTCATTTGTTTCATAGAGTTAGCCATCTAATCTATTATCAAAATATTTAACCTAGTGAGAGAGCCCTCTCAAGTTGAGGAGGCTAAGCCTCAGCCAAAAGTTGGTTTGAAACAGTTACTCAAGGTCTACCTGATCAACAGCCTATCAGGGTTAGGTTTTGTGATAACAGGTTCCACCACCACTTGTGGTTGTAAGGGAATTTCATCAGCTTGGCCAGGACATCCCATCTGTTGACAACTATCACAGGCTTGAACATACCTTTTTGCATCCTTAAATATTGTGGGCCAATAATAGCCCATTTGAAGAAATTTATGCCCAGTCCAGTGGCCTGCAAAGTTTCCTTTGCATGGTTCATCATGGAAATCCTTAGAATGCCATACACTTCATCCTCTCTGATGCACCTTCGAATTTGAAAATCAGAACCAGTGTGGAAAAGATAACCACCGATCTAGTAAAAGTGTGTGTTGTGCTGTATGATCAATTTCATTTCTTGTGGTGACAAATGTGTTGTAAATTTCCCTATTGCAAATTAATTTGCCATATCAACATACCACAATGTTTTTATTGTTACTGCGAATAGGTGTTCATCCATAAATTGGTCATCTATAGGCTGACAGTTGTCTACCTTAGGTACTCGAGATAGGAAATCTGCAACATAATTTTCTTTTCCTGGTCGATCCTTAATGGTGATATCAAATTCATACAACAACAATAACCATCGAATCACCTGGACATTAGTGATGGGTTTATTAGTTAAATATCTAATAACAGAGTGATCAATATACAATAAATCTGGATACCCTGTTATATAATGTCATAATTTATTGATAGCATGTATAATAGATAATTAAAAAAAAAATATGTTACTGTATAGTTTAATTCGGCAGAAGTGACGTTTTTGCTGATATAATATATAGCATAAAGTTTCTTGTCTTCCTCTTGTCCAAGAACAACGCCTATGGCTATATCCGATGCATCTGTGGAGATGTGAAAAGGTAGCTCCCAGTTTGGTCCTCTTAACATTGGTGCTATCGAAACGTGTTTCTTGAGATTTGTGAATGTAACATCACAATTGTCAGGCCATTGAAATTCGACATTTCCTATTAAAGTATATAAAGGTGCAATGATCTTTGAAAAATGTTCTATAAATCTGCGATAGTACCCTGCATAACCAAGAAAACTTCGTACCTCTGTTTGTGTGCGGGGTGTATGTAACTTAAGGATTACCTCAATTTTAGTTGGATCCACCTGAATCCATGCAACAAAAATACAGTCCCCTTAAACAACACCTTTAGTCATCATCATATGGCATTTTTCATTGCTTAAACACAATCTGGTAGCAATACATCGTTCAATGAGTTTTTCTAATTTTTTCATAGCTTGATCAAAGTCATCCCCAAATAGGGTGAAATCATGCACGAGTCCTTCATTGATTAGGTTGGAGAAAATACCTAAGATTTCTCTTTGGAACGTCGTTGGAGCATTGCATAGTCCAAAGGGGAAAACCCTATATGCAAATGTACCCCATGGGCATGTAAACATGGTTTTATCTTGATTTTCTGGAGCAATCTAAATTTGATTGTAACCACTGAAACCATCTAGAAAGGGAAATAATTTATTCCCAGCTAAATTATCAAGGACTTGGTCTATGAAAGGAAGGGGAAAATGGTCTTTTTAGGTGGCTTTGTTGAGTTCCCTATAATCTACAAAAATTATCCATTTTATGTCTTTCTTAGTGTAGGAATTTACAGGATAAGTTCCTCAGACAGAATACCAAAGGACACCACTCACAAACAGATCACAGATCAATACAGTAGTATTGTTGACGTGGTTAAAACCCTCAAAGAGGGAAACAGTCCACGGCCTGAGCCAACGCGACCACTTCAGGAAATTTATTAATAAAAGA
>APFE030060136.1:0-25583 GCA_000404065.3 Pinus taeda
CTTCGGGTGGCGTCCACTCAGAGATTTAAACCCCTGGATGTAGCGGCTACCCACTGACCAGGGTATCCGTGAACCAGCAAGTGAAAAAAAAAAAAGGGCCATAGTTATCTTCTCTTTTTTCTAAAAAGTAACTCTAGAACAAACCGAAGGAGAAAACCTTGAAGGGGTTGACATGAGGTTAGTTAACAACTATTAGTGAAATTATGGCCTGTGGGGTAGTACATTTCTCAGCAAAAGATTTAGCTCATGACTCATAACAACCCTATGAAATGGTCCTTATAAAAACTTAAATAATATATACATTGTTTGAGCAACTCTAGCACTCCTTTCGCTAATATCTATTGGAAACATGTGAAGGGAAATTAGGGCATATTATGGGATAGTAGCATGAGAAGGGAAATTAGGGCATATTATGGGATAGTAGCATGAGAACCTATTCTTGCTCACCAATAAATTAAGGGAAACTAAGGTGAGTCTTACTATTGAGAGTGCTCTCGACTCCCTCCCTGTATCCCGCAACAACACAACAACTTTGCAGTGGTTAAAAAATTAATAACTTAAATAGGAATACTTTGAGTAAAGAAAATTAAAATATTCCATAGAACTTGATATCTGACTTGTAGCACCAAAGGACATCATATCCATGAGTGATGAGCACAGACTTGAGGCAAAAGTTACCCTTCTCAGAGGAATAAGAAAGAAAGTTACGAATTGCATAAAGAGTTAATAAAAAAACAATGAAACCCTCTAGTCAATGTAATAAGAGTACAAGGGAGATGAGCCATTCATTTTACCTCTAACCCTCATTGCGCAGGGATGCTATGACCAATGAAGTGTCCTATATAAGTAAGCATAGGCGTACCTTGTTGAGTTACTACAACTTTGGAGGAGGAAAATTGCAAGAACAAACAGAAAAGAGCCAAAAGGTGAGATGAAAGGACAAGAACCACAAATATAATGAAATAGAAGCAGACTGATATATATATATTATATGTATATATATAATAGTATTATAGCTAAGTACCGCTATCATATTATACTATATAGTTATATATATACATATATTATATATATATATATATACTATATATATATACTATATATATATATCATATATATATAGGTCAGGACCCACTTTGCGCTGCCGGTAATGATTCACTAGATGCAAAATGACTCCATAAGAAGCTGCTTAGTGAAAAATAAAAATTCAATGACTGCCTGTAGTAGCAAAAGAAAGGAAAACTCTACTAGAGCTTAGAGCATATGGAAGAGGTATGGAGAGCCCACCAGTTAAACTTAGGGTAGTTACCCTAATGGGGAGCAATTGCAAAAGTCTACGACCAATCTCCATCAGATGAGATGTGTAAGTCCACGATCCAATCCATAGACTAAAGTAATAATTACTTCCTCATAAACTACGTCGAATGTATATTATTTCGGATGTGGAAATGAAAATTCTCTATCCATGGGCTACAGGTAGAACTTGGCTTCCATTTTCTCTTCAAAATTCTCATCATCCTTTGAAGAGTGATCTTCGCATGTAACTTGCATGATCATCTTCAAAACATGAATTCAGAAATATGTGAGGCATGTACATAATTTTTCACTAAATGCAATGCTAGTAAAATGATATGCACTATCATCATGAACTAGATAGCAACATTCCAACCCAAGGGTATGTTCTTTATGTTGTCATGTTGTCAGGATTTGGAATTTAGATTTGTTAGTTTCATTTATCGGGGTCATCTCCAAGATTATAGATATATGTATTTTATAAGCTTATTTCATGGATTTGAAGATTATATTTGTGAGGTAAATTGACTAGATTGAAACCCTTTGCATTTTTTTATTTTCTTGGTCAATTTATTTGCATATGTAATTGATTCTTGGAAATATTTTGTATATTTTTAGTGCATGGCTCTACTTTAAAACAATTTACCATTTCTTTCTTCTGAAGCACAATCTTTCATTTCATGTGCATTGCATAATTGTCATATTGTTGATACATACTGCGAAGTGCAGAGGAAGAAGCTTAATTTTGCATCTCCACACTTCCGCAATAGACATGTAGAATTGTACACATCGCACAAAGCCAATGACTATATTTTATAGCTTACTCATCGACCATCCTAACTTTACTTACTAGTATTCATGAATGGATACTTTTTAATACAACTGAAAACTGAAGGGTAATATCATAAATTATTGTGAAAGGCTTGCACCTATGAAAATATAAGTTCTATGTGGAGGCTTTTATCGTGTGGACATATGTTTTGTGTGGAGGTATGAGGTAAGAACTATCACAATCAAAACTTGTGCACAATGAAAGTCTCTTCATAATGGTTATAATATCCACCTACCAGGAACTAGTAATGAATTTTACATGGTTATACATTTTAACTTATCATTTATTATGTTGATGTTTAACACTAAAAATAGTTCCCTCATGGTCTTATTTAACTTCAAAAACATAAATAAAACTATATATTCAAATTATTAAAAAATGTAGTTGTACAACTTAAGTGAATCTAACTTTAAACTATATGTTATAATTATTTAAAACTTAATTACACAAAGTGATTGAATGGCTGTGTAGGAGTGTTGAGAAGACACATTTCTCTGCACAATCAACTTCTCTGCAAAACTACTACAAACAATATTTATAAAAATATCACAATTTCCAAAGGCATACCGCTCTTCAAAAATTTCATAGAATGTTTCATGTCAATTAAGCTATCATTGAAGCTTGTGGATGGAACTTTGTGCATAAAGCATTCGTTGTGAGGAGTGCTTTCATTATGATAAGATATTTTTTCTTTCAACGTAAAAAAAAGTTCTCACACTATCCACAACCTTTAATAAATTAAATAACTATAGCAATAGAGGTAGGGACTATGTAGCAGCCACTATTAGCCTTGTTATTTTTAATATAGTTTGATTTTTTTTTTCAAAAAAAGTGGTCTCAACTTCCCCACACATATGAAACATACTGGAAGCAACATCAATTAGAAACTCATATTTCATGTATGATTGATATGTCTAAAGGCCACAAGAAACAAGAACCCAGAATTGACAATCTTGCTATATTTTCATTTGAATTCATAATATAATGTTGTTTAATGCTAATGTAGTATCATCTCACGTATACCCATATAATAAGAGGCATAACACTCTCAACCCAATTATTAACTCTTAGGAACAACTTTTAAGATGACAAATAATTATTAATTATTAGAGGCAAATGACCAATTATTCTTTAGGATGTTGTAATCTATATATTCACATAAATTCTCTAAATACCTTGTGTTGTTTTATAATATTTAGAATTTATCTATATAACTTCAAAAATTATGGTTGGAAAAAATCAATTTCTAATTAGGGATTTATCATGTTGTACTAAATATGGGGAAACTTCTTCACATGATTATGTTTCATTGAAAAAATAATGTCCAAACATAAACTTACATAATTTTGTTACTATTATTTTTAATACAGTTTGATTTATGCTTGAATTTTCTAAATAAATGGTTGATCAAGAGCTAAAAACTTCTTGATATATATGCAACATCCTGAAAGCCACATCTATTAAAAACTCATAGTTCATCCTATGACCCCTAACGACCACCAGAGAAGAGAATGGAGAATTGTCAAGCTCCCCATATTCTTGTTTGAATTTTAGTTATAATATTATTTAATTCTAATGTGCCAACATCTCCCTTGGTCCTATATATTGAGGGGTACAACACCTCTCAACCTAATTATTCATTATTAGGTGCAAATTTTAAGATGACAAAAAAGTATTAATTATTAGACACAAATGACAATTTTTTTTTTATAAGAATGGTTATAGGATTTCATTAATTGCTTGGCTAATGGCCACATAATCGGTTACAAAGGGAGGAGAAATTTTGAGCATGCCTTTCTACCAAATTGGAATTGCCTCTTTCTCTTATCAGCTTCCTCTTTTTACAATTATTGAAGTGCACTTTTGTTGCTAATTGTCCAAGCTGAAAGATACAAACAAACTGTTGTAAAGGAAAGCAGTAAAACATGGCTCTTTACGGGATAGGCGCCCACATGATTTCCTTATTTTTGAGAATAGTTCCAGCCTCTAAGTCAACAACCCTGTTTTCCTGAACGTCTGCTGTTTTATTATGTGTTCTCAGTACATGAAAATAATTCAAGTGTAGAGACTTTGACATGGTTTTAATCCTTGTAATTAACCTTGCTAGCTGCCGATCTGCTGGGTTGGAGTTGGTCACCATTGCTTTTATGATTACTTGGGAGTCTCCAAAGACATTTGCCTCTCGAATTCCCAGCTCTTTGAGGAAGTTTACTCCTTGTAAGAGGGCCAATGCCTCAGCTTGTATGCTAGATGTATGGCATAGACCCCAGGCGAAATTGTGTGGGGATATGATGTCTCGCATATTAATGTGTCCTCCAAAACTAGCCTTCCTTGGATTCCCTTTTGCTACCCCATCAAAGAATAGGGAGGGAATTGGTTGAATGGATAGCAAATCCTGAAAATTTTACTCATTTTTCCTAATTTGCCAATCTTCGAGAGTTGGAGGAGAGCTTATTGGCTTATGAAATTTAAAATTAAGGACATCCCCTAGATATCTGTCTTGCTGGCTGAGATTTGAGTCATCTCCTATGTCTTCCAGACACTCGCTTAGTTGGCATTTCACTGTGTTGGCTACTATTCTGTGGTCCTAATCTTTGCTTCGGAATATCCTCCTATTCCTTTCCAACCATACCTACCAGTTGATGAATTTTGGTAGCGCACTCCAAGCTATCCTAATCGTTTTGTTTTTTGGTTGTGCGCCTGGATATCTGGCCATCTAGCCTGGGAACAAATCCTGAACAAAAGTAGGAAAAATGAAATCATAATTCCAAGGGTCTAGCAGCTCCTACCAAATACAAATTGTAAAGTTGCATTCAATCATGAGATGAAAGTTAGTTTTTGAGTTTGCCTTGCAAAGAATGCATCTGGAAGGTCTATTGAATCCTCTTTTCTGGAGTCTGTCCTTAGTGAGAATTTTTTGGTGACAGAGGATCCAACAAAAATGATCTATTTTAGGAATAGAGGGGAAATTCCATATGCTGACCCAAGGGGTAGGGTTGGGAGGCACGTGAGGGCACTCAAGACACTTGGTGTATCCATGTGTGACAGTATAGCCTCCTTGATTTTTTCCCCAGCCCCTCACATCTTTCCTGTGTGCGTGGATAGGGGCCAGCCCGTGAAGAAGAGATCTAAACGCTGCACACTCAAGGTGCAAGGCATTGGGCACAGGGAGTTGTTTCCAACCCGCCAAGGTGTCCTCTGTCCACAGTGACATGTCCCACAGGGTGTGGACGTTTGCCGCAACAAGCCAAATCTTTAACTCTGCAAAATCTCCCAATTCTTCCAATGGAGGGCGATCCGGTATTCTGTCACTCCATAACTGAATCTGCTTGCCATTTCTAGGAATCCAATGTGAGTATTTTTTTATCATTGGAGCAATTATGTTAATGAAAGTGCTGAAGTGAGTTTTGAATGTGTTTTTAGGCTGATCCAAACATCTGAGCCTCATTCCTCTAAAGTATTTCCTCTACAATGCAATATGAGCCCAATTTGGATTTGGAGCAATGGTTTTCCAGATTAATTTGGCTCCCATAGCTAGATTTTGAGCTTTGAGATCTTTAAAACTCAATCCCCCTTCGAAAATTGGTTTTGTGACTGTTTCCCAATTGATTAGGGAAAATATCTTATCATTTTGTTTGCCACCTTTCCAGAAGAAATGCCTAATTAATTTCTCCATCTTTTTGATGATTCCCACAGGAGCCAGGAGGACAGAGAATTTGAAAATCAAAAGACTGCTGAGAACTGCCTTGATGAGCATTGCTATGCCGGTGATGTTGAGCCAAGAGGATCCCCAGGCTTGCATCTTTGCTTTGAATTTGTCTAGCTGAGGAGACCAGTCTTTGCTTGATGCCCTCTTGTTGAAGATTGGCAGACCGAGATATTTGAATGAGGACCAAGAAATGGAGGCTGTAAATCCAAGGCATCTAGCTATGGAGTTTGTTGTAGAAGCAGGGATGTTCCAATAGTATATTTGACATTTACCCTTGTTTAACACGTTGCCTGAGATCTTATAGAAGTCTTCAAGAACTGCTTTGAATTTAATATCTGAGTGTGGTGTAGCAGCTCCCAGCAGTGTATCATCAGTAAAGAGGGCATAATTGATGCATTTCACCCCTCTATCAACGCATAGTCCAGCAATGTCTTGTTCTTGCTGCTTTTTATTCAAATAGAAAATGAGAATAGAGGCCTGAATGATTAATAGGATAGGTGAGAGAGGACAACCCTACCTCAGCCCTCTAGAGGCTTTGAAAAAATCAGCAGCCCTTCCATTCACCAGGGGGGTAATCCAAGGCTCTGATATGCAAGATTTTATCCACTTTATGAGGCTTTGCTCGAATCCCAATTTATACATTACATCAAACAAAAATCTATCTCTAAAAATGTCAAAGGCATTAGTTGGATCTAATTCAATAACCATACCTTTTTCCTTTCGGTGTTGGCTGGAATGGATTGCCTCTTGTACTAGCACGAAGTTGTCCACCAGCTGTCTACCTTGGATGAATCCCCCTTGAATTTCCAGAATGATTTTAGGGAGAAATATTTTCAAGTTGTTTGCTATCACTTTGGTTATCACTTTGTACCCAATATTACATAATGAAATTGGACGAAATCTATTGAAGGAGTTTGCCCCTTTTTCCTTAGGGATGAGGGTGAGAAATTCCGAATTTGTGCAGCCTCCAATCTTCTAGCAATCCTAGGATTTCTGAATCATTTTGAGGAATTTCTTCTCAATTATCTACCACCAGGTTTGTAAGAATCTCGGTGTGAAACCGTCCTGTCCCGGGGCTTTATCTGGATCCATGGCAAAGAGGGCCTCCTTGATTTCCTTGTGAGTGATTTTGCTTTCTAGGACCTGGTTCATCTTGGGAGTGATGACGTTAGGGACATCGTCCAACAGGCTGTCATTTTGCTCAGCTCTTATTTCTTCCCTGTACAACTTGTCAAAATGATCTGAAGCTGCCTTTTTTATGCTTGAAAAGTCCTTTAGAACACTGTTTTCTTCTTTTATTTCAATGATGGAGTTCCATCCTTTCCTACCTTAAGCTTGTATGAAAGAAAGAGGATTTTCTGTCACCAAAGTTGAGCCAAAGACTTCTAGACTTGAGCCCCAAGTACACCTGTTCTTCCACGCATGCCTTATGGAAGTTGTGTTGAAGCTTGGCCTCTTTTTCCAAATCCTCTTTTGTGATTTCAGTTGTTTCAAGATGGAGGTGCTGGTTTTCTAGATCTATTTGAGATTTTTTCCTTTCCACAGCTGGGTTGGGCAGGGTCTTGGCCCAATTTTTTAACATGACTTTAACTCTTCTAAGTTTTTCCTCCCATACAAAGAAGGCAGAACCCTTAACTGGGTCTTTCCAGCAGTCTCTGACCTTCTCCACAAAGTCTGCCTCTTTGATCCAGAGAGAGCTGAACCTGAATGGAATAGGCCCCAAGTCCTTGGTGATTAACAATTCCAGGCTAATAGGCTTGTGATCTGATATGCTGTTGTGGAGGATGTGCGATCTGGCTTCTAATCCTAGAAGCAGGAAGGAACTTTGCACTAAAAATCTGTCCAGTCTTGCAGCTATGTATCTCGGGTCAACCCCCTTGTTTGACCATGTGTACTTGCCGGCGGTCGGCTTAATATCTATCAGATCCTAATCTTGCATGAGACCTTCTACTAGTTCTCTTGCCAGATCTCTCACAATACTGCCTCCTCTTTTTTCTTACGAAAGGTGGGTGAGATTGAAGCCTCCAGCTATGATAATGTTTTCCAAATTTTCTAGATCTGCCAAGTTTTTGATGGAGTCCCAGCATATTTTCTTTTCACATGCATTGTTAGGAGCATATACATTGACCAGACTAATAGTTTCCTTAGATTCTAAATGCTGCAATTTTAAAAAAATCCAATGAGTGTTCAGGGACTTAGAGATAAGGGAGAACTTATTTGGATTCTAAAGCGACCCAAGTCCTCCTGATGCTCCATAGGCAGAGGTTGCATGCACTCCGTCTTTTTTCCAAAACTTTCTACTTGCTTAGAGGAAGGCTAAATCCTCCAGTTTAGTCTCTTGGATGAGAAGAATGTCTGGGGCTTCCAGTCTTATTAGACTATTCAGTGCTTCTTCTTTGGCTTTGGAGCCCATTCCCCTACAATTCCAGGAGACTATCTTCATCATTTACTTTGACTGTGATGAGCTCCTTTGGAGCTCTGGGTTTGGATCCTCTTCATCTTCGGGGTTTTTGCTAGGAGTTTCTCTAGTGTTGGCTGGCTGCCCTGGAGCTTGTCTTTGTATGCTTCTTGCTCCCTTTTTTCCTTTGTTGACATTCGACCTCTTGTAGATCTTCTGGGGGTAGACTGTGAATCCCCTATTTCCCCTTCTTCCTCTGATTCCTCGGACTCTTGGGTTTCCTCCTCCTCTTTCGACATCTTCCCTTTGGATCTCTCTAGTTCGCTTTTGGATTTAGGTAGAGAGACTTCTTTCGTAGTTTCTGTCTCCTGGGTATTCATGATTTCAGATCCGAGGATCTCAAATTTATTCCCTTGGCTCTCCATGGGTGGATGCTGAGCAGGGCCCGTTTGGGGGGCTCTGGTGTTAATATTTGCAATCTTCCTGAAAGAAGTTTTGGGTCTTTTTTCCTGATTCCATCCTTCTTCCTTCCCATTTTGCTCTACCCCTTTGGACGGGCAATCTCTAGCGAAGTGTCCATAGACTTGACGCTTTCGGCATTTGAACAGCAACTGTTCATAGTCCAGCTTCAGTACATGCATCCAAGGACCTAGCCTTATTTTGATGGCTTCTGGTAGTCCGACCTCCATATCTACCTCCACACAAATTCTAATGCAGTCATACTTATCCTTGTTGTTGGCCTTGTCTATGAATTTCCCAAGAGTGTTTCCGATGTGTTTTAGGGAATCCTAGTTCCAACAGTGAACTGGGAGATTTTGGATCCTTACCCCTACTGGGATCATAGAAGGCACATCCACTGCCAGATTGAAGTCTGGCGTCCATTTATTCAAATATAGCCCTTGAGGCCCCATGAAGTAGGGGCCATTTCTGAAAATGAGATCCTTGTCCTCTTTTTCTGAGAATTTGAATAGGAAGTATCCTCTTCAGAGGAAGTAAGATGTTACCTTGTTCTTGATCAGCGAAGCCCAATTTCTAGCAACCCAGTTCTCTGTTGATTTCGGGCAGGGCCAGAGACCTATAAACTGACCAACCAGAGCGCGATCTACCAGAGATAAATCTACTTGAATCAGACCTTCAGGAGGAAGAGCGATCTCGTGGATGTCTTCTAGCCTTTTCACGAACTTGGTGGCTTCCACAACTTTCTTCTTGAGTAGAGAGGCCAACAAGGATCTGAAGGCCTCAGCAGCAGAAGGCGGAGAAAGGGAGGAAGGCCCCTTGGGGGGATCTGGCTCCTCCATAGGGAGCAGTAGGTCAAACCCTAGCCGACCGCAGCCAGAAGCTAGGGCCTTCAGCAGACAAACCTTAGCTGACCGCAGCCAGAGGCTAGAGCCCTAAGTGGACCCACTCACAGGGATCAGAGAAATGCAGGAGTGGGCGCATGCACAGTCTTCTAGATTCACCAGGTGTGGATCTCGCAAGTTGCAGGGCCTAGTGAGCGCGCGCAGCAGCTCATAGCTTCAAGTTCCACAAAATGACAAATTATTACTTAAGACATTGTAATCTATATATTCAAAAAAGGGGGATGGAGGGCTCGAGGGTGTGCACGTTCGAAACCCTAACTGAGAAAGGTTAGGTTCTTACAACATTCTACTGCAGACACTGTTGCACCATAACCCCTCCCCTACTGTGATGGTATCCTCACCATCACGGTCAGCAGGTAAACCTCTTCCTTTTTGTTGTCTCCAGGATCCACTGCTCATCTCTCACTGTCTCCAGTTTGACTGCATAATGTCTGATATGGACTAAGACATGGTCGACTACATGGTAGATCCTAACCCCTATGAGTCTATCTAGACGAGCCCTAGCAATTCGATGGAGGTGTCAGTTTTTAGGTCTCTCGGAACGACCCATCCGTTACAACCTCATTTACCTATCTCCTGTTCCGATCCAAGCCCATCCGCTCACACTATACTATTCACCGATCTCTATATAGGATTTCCGGGTCTTGAATACCCTCCCCTCTTTGGATACACTCCATCTCCTTGCTACCTGCATACCTTTGTCCACTACTTTTGATTCTATGCCGCCAAAATTTCCCCATCTTACACCATCCTTTGCTATCCGTAATAAGACAAGGTTGGTCTCTGTAGATGATTCTATTCCACTCTCGTGTGATCCTTTGCATATCCTGAATCCCTTGGCTATGCTTGGACTCTCTACCTCATCTTCCGGTTGTTTTTAAATTCTTGCAGTGAACCCTTGCACTGACATTTCATAATCTGAGCAACACACTCCTGGCACTCGAAATTCTCTCCAAGACCACCCGACTGCTCCACGTTTTGGCAAAGATAAGAAGTTGAAGTGTGTAAAAGCCTCCTGAAATAATCTGGAACTCTGTTTTGGTGAAGGAGTGCAAATGGGGGAGGTGGTGGACACTGCCAATAAGGTCTGGGTTGGAAGATTTAGAGGGAGAGGTTACTCTGATGCTCATTTATGTCTATGGGTTATGGAAATATGGGGGCACATTCTCATGGAACTCCCGACTGTAACTAATTTGACTTGGGGTTGGTTTATACTGATCTTTTTAAGGGAGGATTACACCACTTGGGTCCTTTCGTGCTCTTGGCACATTGAGATGACCCTTGCACTTCTCAAGAATTGGAGCCCTCTATTCGACCCTGAGCATGAATAGTTGGGTGCAGCTCCACTTTGGGTCAACCTACTTGGCCCCCCCCTTCATTTTTGGCTAGAGGATATTTTTGCACACATTGGAAACGCACTTGGTATATTCCTTGACTATGACAAGTCTTATCAAACATCTAGCAACAAATCCATTGCTCGTATTCTAGTGTATTTGGATACTAGAGAGGGACTGGAAGAACATATTACACTGTATTGGTGAATATTCACCTGCATCCCCCTCCTAATATATGAAGGTATGCCTTTCAGGTGCATAAGGTGTTACAAGGTGGGTCACATTTACAGAGAATACCCATTGGTTACCTCCGCTACTTCTCCCATCAAACATTTGGCTGTAGCAGCTTAGGATGCACCTCCATCTACTGAAGGTCTAACTTCTCGATCACAGGGACAGAAATCCACATACTGTAGGATGATTCATATGCCAGACTGGTCGTCTCCTAGGCTAGCCTCCCCACCTATGACGAGATCTCGGGCTGCTGCAATGGCAACTCACTCATCGAGTAGTTCTCCTCCCTTTTTCTCTTCATCTTATTTTATTTCATTTGTTTCTGTAGAGCACCTACATGTTTCATATGAATCCATCCTCAACATTTCATCACCCCCCTTATCATGCCCTCTAGATGTCCACACTCAATCTATCTCCACCACTCCACCCTCTATCCCAGGCTTAGATACTCTTCCTTCTCTAGAGCTCTCAGCCACCTCTAATCACTCACAATCTTAAAACCTCCACTTCCAAGTATCTCACCCCCCTATGCATGCTCGGATCGGGTTGATCTCTCCTCCCAAATCTACCAAGATTTTCAGGGGTAGGCACTTCTATATCTCCAAGGCAATCATACAGGCAAGGGTGGATATGGCTATGGGCTGGAAAAGCACACTAGAGAGGGTACTTAAAACATCAAACACCCTCCCCCATTTTTAATCATGAAATGGTTCTCTTTCAACTTTATGGGTTTAGCTAGCCCTGCTAAAAAGCTAGCCCTTAGAATATTATCAAACTATGAGCCCATTGAAATTATATATATGCAAGAAACCATGGAAAAGGCTGATCGAATTATCCCTATTCTACAAGCTCTGAAGCCGGTTTGGATATTCCATGCACATGATGTCATTGAAAGATCTAGAAGCATTGCATTAGGTATCAACCCTCTCCCTATTAATATTATTTCAACCTAGGGGGAACAGGGTTTATTGGCATGGATATTGACTCCTTAGAACTAGGGATGAATTTCATAATCATAAATATATATGTTCCCTGTGTCAACATAGTTAATTTTTGGACACATCTAATCAATTTATCCCTGGTTAATTCAGACAACCTCATCCTTGGAGGGGACTTGAACTTTTCTATCGGATTTGGGGAATCTTGGGGAAGAAATGCACAACTATATCCACTATGAGTCACCATGGACCTACTTCTGAAGCAATACCAACTGATTTACATTCCCATGAATAAGCTATAACCAACTTGGTGCAACAGACGAACGAGATATGCTACCCTTGCTAGGCGATTGAATCGATTTCTTATCAAGGAACAACTGGTTTGAGCATTAACAAACTATCGATAGTGGGTCAAATCAGGTGGAACCTTTGATCACTCTCCTATCTATCTAGAATTGTTTGGCCCCTTCCTAAAGCCCAGGGCCCCTTTTAAATTTAACTCCACTTGTCTGATGAACCCTGATTACACCAAATTGTCACTGATTACTAGCATTCACACCCACCTTCATAGGGGAGATCCATTTCTGAAGTCTTCCATCAAAACCTTCTCGAGGTCAAGATTTTATCTATCAAATGGGTGAAGGATAAATCAACATGATCAGACCCTCAAGAACATAAAAGATAAGTTGGTCGATCTACTGGATGAGAAAGGCATATAATTCACATCTCAAGAAGCTTAATCCTACCTCACTAATGTAGAGACCCAAAGATCCAAGATTCTCAAATATCATGAGGAAAATTGGAAACATAGGAGTCGGGCTATATGGTTAAAGGTTAGAGATGACAATACAAATTTCTTTCATAATTATGTGAAGGGAAGAAGGGCCAGCAACACTATTTGGAAAATGCCACTGAGGATGGAAAATTTGTCTCCTCTTTTCATTATCTAACCCATCTTGGAAACTCACACTTTCAACAGGTTTTCAAGGCCCCCTTGGGTGCATCTATTGCACAAATTGTTCAAATAGCTATGATTTTCCCTCACTATGCTAACCAAGAGGACTATGAACATATTATCAAACCAATCGCCATGGGGGAACTTGAGAGCACACTTAAATGGTTGGTCTATTGAATTTTATGTTTCCTTTTTTGACACCATTGGATAGGATCTCCTCAATGTTGTGGGGGAATACAGACTTACTGGTCGAATGTATGAGGCAATCAACTCCATTGTCATTGCACTAATCCCCAAAGTGGTCTCCCCCAACACTTTCAATGACTTCAAACCTATCTCCCTCTTCAAATTCCTCTACAATATCATTGCTAATATTATCACCAATCATCTTAAGCTCATACTATATAATCACATCTTTCTTGATCAATTTTATTTCCACTATAATCCTCAAATCCATGAAGCTGTTGGTACTGCAAAGGAGGCCCTCCACTCCATTAAGATCAAGCAGATTAAAGGAGTCATCCTCAAGAATGATCTATCCAAGGATTTTGATCAGGTCAGCTAGCTATACGTAAGAATGCTCCTTACTCATTTAGGTTTCTTTTTTTCCTTCATTAATTGCATCATGTGTTGCAGTACTACAAAATCAATCAGTGTTCTCATCAATGGCTCAACCACCAACTTCTTTCATGCTGAGCGTGGTATTAGACTTATAAATTAACACCCATTCTACCATATAGATTAATATAATGATTGCATAACCATATTTAAATTTAATTAAGAAGTGAATAAAAATTTAAATTTTCAATATAACAAGATTTTTAATCATGAATACTTACCATGGACATTATTAAGGGTTTTTTAGAACACCATGGGCCAATACTCAGAAGAGAAAGATAAAGAGAGGGAGGGATAAAGGGAGAGGAGAGAACAAAATCATAATAGCATGGGTTAATATCATGGTTTACCAATATTATGGGCCATCTATGCCTTTGATTATTATGTTACGAATCGAGGATTTTAATTATTCTGTTAAAATACCATGGGTCAATACCATGACTTATCAATACAACATGCCCAAAAACCATAACTTATTTCAAAATCAAAATATTTTACAAATACTTTATATTAATTTAATTTTATAACATCCTTGAATTAAATTTAAAAGAAAAATGCTTATAATTACTTTTTAGGTATATCTAAACCCTCCATCCTCACAAGTACTAAAAATGTCCCCATAGAGATTAAATCAAGGATATATGCATTATAACCAAGGATCCAAGAAAAGAGAGAGAACAAAGTGACTAACAATGATAGAGGAAACTTAGTGCATGATTCTTATTGTATTTTATTATTGACTAACAAAGTGACTAACAAAGCTTTTTATTATTATATTCTTGTTGACATGATTGATCCAAAATATAAGTTTATTATTTTACAACCAATTATATGTATTTTTAATTTCGATACTTTATTAAATACAATAAAATGGGATCATATTCAATAGCGAGAGTGAGATAGAGGGGGAATAGAGTGGGGGAGAGAGACACAGAGGAGGGAGAGAAATGAGAGAGAGGGAGGAAGAGAGAGAGGAGGGGAGAGGGAGAGAAGGAGAAGGATTTGGAGGGGGAAAGAAAGCGATGTAAGAACAAAGACATTGATATATAGTACTGAAGAGAGAGAGGGAGTGATAAGCAAGAGATGAATATGGAATAAGGGAGAGAGGATGCGAGGGAAGGGAGTGAAAATGAGAGGATAGAGATAGGGAAATAAGGGGAAGAGAGATAGAGGGAGACATTCATATGGAGGGGGGAGAGAGGTGAAGAGTGAGAGGGGGAGAATGAGAATGGGAGAGACAAGGAGATAATGATAGAGTTGGAGGGTGGAGAGAGAGAGTATGTGTGATGGGGGGAAGATAGAGGGAGGTGGGAGAGAGAGGAAGGAAGGGAGAGGGGATTTGAGATAGAAGGGAGAGAGTGGGTGAGAGAGAGAGATGGAGTTGGAAGGGGGAAAGAGAGTGAGGGAAGAACAAATAAATTGAGACATCAAGCTAGAGAGAGAGGGATTGATAAGGGAGAGATGAAGTTGGAATGGGGGAGAGTGGAGATGAGGGGAGGGAGAGAAAAGCATGGGATAGAGATAGGGAAAGAAGGGGAGGAGAAATATAGGTACACATTAATATATAATGAGGAGAGAGGGGGAGAGTGATAATGAAGGAAGAAAGGGAGATAGTGACATAGTTGGAGGGTGGCGAGAGAGAGTGTGTGTGATGGAGGAGAGAGACAGGGGGAGGTGGGAGAGAAAGGGGGAAAGGGGAAGGAAGAGAGAGAGGAGAGAGGGGGGGAAGAGATAGATGGAGTTGGAAGGGGAAGAAGGACATAGAGAGGGAAAGGTGGAGACTGAGAGGGAGTGACAAGGGAGATATGGAGAGACGATGAGAGAGAGAGGAGAGAAATGGGCGGGGCAGGGCTGAGTGAGAGAGAGAGAGGGATACTAGGGGAAGAGGGATAGAGAGGAGGGGAAGAGAGAGAGGAATAGGAACAGGGAGGGAGAGAGATTCAAAGGAAAGAGTCAAAGAGAGGGAGGAAGGAAGAGAGATATATATGGAGAGCAAGAAAGGGAGAGAGGGAGAGAGGAATAGGGATGATGAGAGAGAAGGAGAGGGAGAGGGAGAGAGAGGGGGAGAGAGATAGATATATAGATATAGAGAGAGTGTGTGTATGTTTGGGGGCTTCATTAGAGATATACATGGACGAGGTAAACAGAGAGAGAGAAAGGAAAGAGATATAGATGGAGAGGGAAAGGGATATATATATATAATATTAAATATATTATTAATATATATAATATGAATTATATAGAGAAGAGAGAGAGAGAGAGAAGAGTGAGTATACGGGCTAATATAGAGAGATCAAGAAGAATGGGGAAAGAGGGAAAGAAGAGAGAGACAAATTAAAAGGAAGGAGGCATATAATAGAGACACACACACACACACACAAAGTGAGTGACATGTGTTTAGGGGATGATATAGAGAGACAATTGAGGTGAGATGGAGGGAAGTATAGATATAGATGGTGGGGGGGAGAGGGAAGAAGAGAAATATAGATAAAGGTAGGGAGAGGTGGAGAGATAGATAGATGGGGGGGGAGATGGAGGGGGATAGAGAGAAGGAGATATGCACAGAATGGAAGGTGGAGAGAGAGGGAAGAAGAAGGAGGCATGAAGAGACAAATATAGACATAGAAGTTACATCTATAAAGTCATGAATATTTTGGTTTTCCACTAAAATAGATGTTTTGATTTTAGTGTAGTTGTTGATTTATAATCCTATTTGATTACTTGAACTAGATTCATTGATTTCATTGTAGATGTCGATTTCTAATCCTACTTAATACCTTACACTAGGTGCATTTATTTCAGCTTAGATTTTGATATCTACTACTATTTGATTGCTAGCACTAGATGCATCGGTTTCAATGTAGATATTGATTTCTAATCATATTTTATCACTTTCACTAGATGCATTAATTTTAGTGTAGATGTCAATTTATAATCCTATTTAATGCCTTATACTAGATGCATTAATTTCTGTGTAGACGTTGATTTCTACTCCTATTTCATTGCTTTCACTAGATGCATTGGTTTTAATGTAGATATTGACTTATGATCCTATACAATCGCTTGCACTAGATGCATTGATTTTAGTGTAGATTTCAATTTCTAATCTCATTTAATACCTTACACTAGATTCAGTGGTTTCATTGTAGATGTTGATTTCTACTCCTATTTGATTGTTTGCACCAGATGTGTTAGTTTCAATGTAGATTTTGATTTCTAATCCTATTTGATTGCTTGCACTAGATGCATTTATTTTTGTCTAGATGTTGATTTCTAATAATATTTGATTGTTTTCACTAAATGCATTGATTTTAGTGTAGATTTTAATTTCTAATCCTATTTGATTGTTTGCACCAATTGAGTTGATTTTAGCATGGGTGTTGATTTCTGATTTAATGAAACTAGATGTATGATGTATGTTAATTTCAAAAAAATTAGATTAATAGTGTGCATTGGTTTCAGCGTAAGCACATCTCTTCCCCCTCCATATATATCTCCATCTCCCATTGTCTATCCTTCTTTATCTTTGTATCTCACCCACCAAACATACTCTCTCTCTTTCTCTCCCCATAACTCTCTCTCTCTCTCTCTCTCTCTCTCTCCCCGTCCTTTTCCATTCCCCCTCTCTCTCTCTAACAGTTCTCTCTCCATATATGTATCTCTTCCTCTTCCATGTATTTACCTCTCTCTTCTTCCCTCTTTCCCCCAATCCATCTATATCTTTGTCTCGCACCCAAAACATACAAACACTCTCTTAGCTTTCACACATAGACATTATTCACGACATGAATTGAATTCTTTCTTACAGTGATTTAACCATAAGTACAATAATTGAATTTTCATCCTAAATAAAATGTTCACTTACCTGAAATGTCTTCTTCTTAAAACTGTAAACTTTTGTAATTGGCTACATTCTTATTCTTCCCATTTTCCATCATTCAACATTGTTAATCACTTTGCATTCAAACATGGTAGTAAAAAATAACTAATAGGTGTGACTCTAAGAATAGTAGAAGAAAATAATTTCATATTGATCACAGTGAAGATGTCTTCAATTCATTATATTCTTATTCTTTACATTTTCTATCATTCAACATTGTTACATTGTCACTTTGCACTTAAAATTTGTATTTCATCATTTTTCATCATTCAAATTACTCACAATCTCTCTCATCTTGACAAACTGAGGTAACTAGGCAAAGTTAAAGTTTAATTTGTTAAATTAATATTATACACATTTATCATATTTAAAATGATCAAACTAATTGTATGTTCAACAAATTGTGTATGACTGCACACGACTAAAACCAACCTAGATAAATATTAAGCTTGGATCTGTCAAGTGTTGAGAGGGATGAAATCTCTCAAGGTGTGAACCTTTCATAAGTTCTTGCACTCAAAAAATAGGTTTGCACCTCAAGATATTTTATCCCTCTCGACGCTCAATAGGTCCGGGGTTAAGAAATACCCTTGCACTACAACATATTTTAAGAAGTGGTTTTTTGAGTATTATCACACGTTGCTTGAAGTTGCTAATGATCATATAACAAGTTATTAGAGAGGTGAATAATGACCATGAAGTGGTTCTATGATATGACTAGTCGCATATCTCCTTCTCACATCTCTCCTCCAATATATCTATCAAATATATAGGAATTTCTTCTCCCCATTCTAGCGATGTTCCTCAAACAAATTTACATTGATATGCACGGAGGAGGACAAAATGTCTTGGTAAAAATGTCTAAATATGATTGGAAATCCATTTTCTAATAAACAATTACTATGCTTCTCAACACCATAAGAAAAACGATTTCAGTGTTAAATGTTTGAAATGGCCCGAAAGTTCGACTATCGGTAGATATGGTGTATAAATCCATGCACGATAGACCTTTTTGCATCCTTTAGCTAAGTCGTTGGAGTTGAGAGGCCAAAGATTAGATCTGTTATTAAATACTATTATAAGCCATTAAAATAGTAAAGAGATGGCTATCTTATGGTCCTTGAAGAAGCGATACTAAAGAAAATATCATAAACTTGAATAACCAACATGGAGTACCAACTTTGTTATATGTTGGGTATCAATGAGTGCTCTTCTTCATTTGGCATATAATACTCTTAACAACATCAGTATCACTTGAAACCAGAGTCTCCATGAGCATGTCTAGAATTTGAAACTCCATCACCTCAAATGCTATGCATCTTGGTTGAAATGCTCACAATTCAATTTGGAGTCACGAGACATGAATTATCAGGTCATAATCATTCATCGATTATTTTGGTAGTGATAGGGAAACCCTGAAAAATCCAAGACAACCAAAATTAGATACACATTATCAATGCCTTCATTTACGCCTTTTACCTTTCAGTTACTCCGGTAATTCGTGCATAGTTTTCTAGTCTGAATGTGATCGTAATGCGACTTGGGGAAAGATTCTTATATTTTGGTTTGGTTTTCCACTCGGTAAATGTGGGAGAGATTGAATATCGACTTTGTTTGGATTTAGTTGTTAGCCAATGTGACAAAGATTGAATATCACACCACTCCAACTTCTCTCCTCAAAATTCCATAATCCTCCCTAGCATTTCAACCCAAAACACACCTAATTACTTATTGTACACAACATCTCTTAAAAACTTGTAATTTATAATACTAATAAATCCATGATACAATATTAGCAACCACATATTAAGCTCAAACCTGTAATATTAATGTCATCTAAATTTATGTTTTGTGGTTGTCACATACATAAGTATCTAATCATCTTATAAGCAAGGAGATCACATTCAAGTCTAATCATATGCTACATAATCAATAAAACAAAGCATAAGGAGCCAAATAATCTAAAAAAATGCTATGCAATTGAATTAAACAAGATTAGTTGAAAGAGTGTTACTTGTAAAATCGAGCACCACCACCTAACCTAGAACTGACTTTCTCGAGTTCACCCCTGAGTGGAGACTACTTTCCCATCGATCAACAACCTCTTGTTGATCTCCTCCATGGGTATTCAATTCCCTTATTTCATTATAAGGGTTCTTTAAGGGCATCCCACATTTGCAGATCTTTTATCCACTTGCCAATGCTTTTCCCATAAAAGCTATCCTTTCTATCCTTGGAGGCGTTTTATGTTTTTTTCCAAACTTAACATCTTTCTCTAACTAAGGAGCTTAAGTGATATCTAACTCCCATCCACTTTATCTTATCTAAAATTTGATCTAGAATTCTTATTCTAAAAGAATTATCCATTCCCATTCTCCAATGGGATTTCATTTGGTAAGAATCTCATCTCTAGTTGTCTCATTTTCCAAGCATTTAAATTCCTTTTATCTGTTTTGTAATAAATTTTTTACCCCCACTTGTACTACAGTGCCAACTTTTCTTCTATAAATCCATCTAACTTTGTCCAGTATGATAGCAACAAAGGGGTATTACAATTGATTTCTCCAAAGCGTAGATTGTAAGAAAGGTACAAATCGCCACATCTAAAAACTCAAAACCATCCTTTAGGTATCTAGTAGTATTGATTTGAGAATCACAACTTACATAAATTGTCTAAAACTTTTGACTTGTTTCATAATATTTAAAATTTACCTATATAACTTTAAATTATATGGTTAACAAAAATCAATTCTTGAGAAGGTGCAAGTTACTTAAATTCTTAAATATTTTAACATTTTTATAATATTTAAAATTTATGTACATAATTTTAAATTATATGGTTCACAAAAATCAATTTCTAATTAGGGATTTATCATGTTGTATTAAATATGGAGAAAGTTTTTCCACATGATTACGTTTTATTGAAATATTTATCTCCACACGTAAACCTACATAATTTTTTAATTATTATTTTTAATGTAGTCTTATTTTTGTTTGAATTTTTCAACATAAATGGTGATGGGAGATAGCAACTTAGTGAGATATATACAATAGCCTCAGATCCTATCTATTAGAAACTCATACTTCATCCTAAGACCTAGACATCTAAATATTACCATATACCAGAACTGAGAGAGAACAAGACGAGAGCTGACAACCTACCAAATTTTTTATTTTATTTTAATATAATATTATTTAATGCTAATGTTACAACATCTCCATGTATACTAAGTGGTATGGTTCCTCTCAACCCAACTATTAATTATTACGTGCAACTTTTTAGATGGCAAATAAGTTTTAATTACTAGGCACAAATGACAAATTATTATTTAAGATATTGTAATCTATATATTCACTTATATCCTTTGAATATTTTAACTAGTTCTACAATATTTAAAATATATCTATATAACTCTAAATCATATGGTTAATGAAAATCAATTTATGTTTGGGAATTTATTGTGCTGTACTAAATACAATGAAATATTCTCCATATGATTATGTTTTCTCAAAATAATCGTGTCCACAAATAAACCTACTTAATTTTATTATTGTTATTTATGTAGATTGATTTTTGTTTGATTTTTTCTAAATAAATGGTTGATGGGGAACTAACAATCGGCTCATATATATGCAATATCTTGAAATCCACATATCTTAGGAACTAATAGCTCATCATATAACTGAGATGTCCAAAGACCACTACAAATAGTAACTCGGAATGAACCCCACATTTTCATCTGAATATTTATTATTTAATGCCAATGTGGCAACATCTCCCCTATGTCAATATAGTGAGTGATAAAGCACCTCTCAACTAATGATTAATTAATATGGGTGGCTTTTAAAATAAAAAATATTTATTTATTATTAGAAGTAAAAGAGAAATTATCATTTAAGACATTCTAATCTATGTATTCACTTAAATGCTCTCACTTATTTTTTAATATTTAGAATTTATCTATATAAAATTAAATGCTATGGTTAAGGCAAATTAATTTATAATTTGGGATTTATCATATTGGACTAAATATGGATAAACCTTCTCCACATGATTATGCTTTATTGAAATAATCATGTCCACATATAAACTTAATTTTTTTTTAATTAATTTTTAATGAAATTTGATTTTTGTTTGAAATTTTCAAAACAAATGGTTGATGGGGAGCTAGCAACCTCTCTAGAGATATATCCAAGAGCCTGCAAGCCACATCGATTACAAACTCATAGTTTATACTAAGACCAAGACATCTAAGTCCCACCAAAAACTAGAACCCAAATTGACATCCTCCCTACATTTTCGTATGAATTTTTTACATAATATTCTTTAATGCTAATTTGGCAACAACTCCCCTATATGGGTATAGGGAATGCTATAACACCCCAACCCATTTATTAATTATTAGGGGTATATGATCATTTATCATTTAAGAGATTGTAACTTATATATTTACTTAAAATTTCTTAATATTTTGACTTGTATTATAATATTTATCCCCTCTCACTTATATTCCTCATAACATTTGAACTTATTTTACACTATATATTCTGTCTCATCTATAGTATAATGGCGTGGAGGTCACCCTCATAGAGGTGGGTCTCTTTTCCCACAAGCAAGGTGTCTCATACGCCAATTGGTGGTTGGCTTGGCACTGACCTTAAAATTGGACAATAATAATAATACTATATTCATCCTCAATATTTTTAACTTATTTTATAAAATTTATTTCTTCCCATTAATTAACTAGTTTTTTAAACTTATTTTACAATATTCATATTTTAACTTTACATTTTTTTAATTATTTTACAAGACTTTTCTTCCCTCACTTTTGACACAATCTTTTCTTACTTTACAATATTTAATTTTCCTATTACTTCAATTTCAAGATACCATTTAACATCTTTTATAATAATTATTTTTTTAAAATACTATTTAATTTTAATAAAAAAGTATTTTAAACTCAAGGATTGTCATACATTACACACATTTATTGAGAACTAGGACTTCAGGTGAACACCACCCGATATCGGAAGGAGAGGGAACGAGGATGGCAACCCTGGCACATCTAAATCTTGACACGAGGTAGGGTTTCTACAATACACCTGGTGGTAAACGTCTACATTAGGCTACGCCCGTTCCCATCTGACGTTTGTCTACCACTCTGTTCACACTCCTACTGTCTATTGTGTGCCTACCATACTCCCCACGACTGTGACTGAACCCTATAGTTTATCATTTGTATACAACTGTTTGGTCCCCCACTGTGATGATTATTCTCAAATGTGGCAGCAGCTGGCGTAACCCCCAGAGCAGTAATGGAGACATAACTTATAGATTATTCGGAAGACCCCATCGAGGGTACTTCCTTTTTTAGTAGGCATCCAAACACAAAGGGATTCTTCCCTTTCAGCAAAGACTTGACCGAAGCCATTGCTCTGCTACCATCGCTCACGGGTCCATCTAGTCTAGTCATTGATCTACCTGAGGTGTTGCCCTCCTGGCTACCCTTCGACATTCCTCCTCTATCGCCAACCTTCCTTCAATTTGTGGCCAGATGCATCGATCATCATCATGCAGCAAGATCTTCTGGACCCTTATCCCTCCAACCTTCTGTAGCCTCACATTACCCCTCTCACTCTCTCTCTAGAGTGCCTCCGCCCTATCGAACTCCCCCCGTCTCGACCCCTACTCTTGTTCCTCCTTTTGGCTACTTCACGAACGATCCTCCACTCCTAAACACTTTTCGATCTAGCTGTAACCTAACTCCCCCAAATCCTAACCCTAATCCATCTAACCCTACCTGCGATGGAGCACAAGGGAGCATTGAGGCTATGGAATCTAGACCTGGAAGGCAGTTAAGGTGCGTTAAATTAAAGCCACAAGAAGTAATCATTAGCTAGGAATAGGACTTCAAGTGGGAAGAAACCATGGACACAACTGTGAGGGTATTGGTGGGAAGAGTAAGGGGAAGGAACTACTCTTTGGAAAGACTAAAATAGTGAGTCATGGAAATATGGGGACAACATCTGGCAAAATTTCTTCATTTAAAACTTTGTCCGTGGTTGTTTTGCATTGTGATTTACACGAGAAGAACATACAGATTAGGTATAGTCCTCCTTTTTGCATATTGAGTAGGCTGCTATAATGCTAAGGAGGTGGAGTTCACTTTTTGACCCAGATAGAAAATAGCTTGGGGATGGGCCATAATGGGTATGCCTACCTCACCTCCCACTTCAATTCTGGACCGAAGACATCTTCAGGCGAATGAGAAACACCCTCTGAAACTTCTTGGACTATGATATGTTATACCTCACCACTAGGGTTATGGCCTATGCGCAGATCTTGGTACATCTATGCATCAAAGGAGGGTTGCAAGAGCAAGTTACCCTACACTGGAGAAACTACAATCGAACCCATATCCTCAATTATGAGGGGGTCCCTTTTCGATGCAAATGATGCCACAGAGTTGGCCACCTCTTCAAAGACTTCCCTCTCCAGGGGAAATCGACGACAAGGAACAAAGGGAGGACAATTCCCTCGATGATCAATCGAACACAAGTGAATCACCTGGAGGATGCAGAGCATGCAGACACTGAAGCATTTGGATCTAGGCCAACCTCGGCAACACCGAAGAAACATGGGAAAACACCTCTCCGGCCTCCTTCATCACCACTAACTAGGGGTAGGGCGACCAATGGAGCCGCGCTATCTTCGAGTATGTCTATTTCTGAAACTTGCTCTGCAATTTTTAAAATTTCTTCTAAGTATATGGATACTCTAAGATACTTCATCAGAGCTTTGTCACCTTGCCACCTCCCCCCAACCACCTTGAAACTCCCCTGATACCCCCTCCTCCCTCAATCTCATGTACCCCCCATTCCTTCCCCGAGGAGGTGCCACATGATTGGATACCTAGTGTTGATCCCCTTCCTCATTGTTATCACCTCCACTCTCACTCTCGGTCTTGAGCCCTTGATTCTATTGGCATTGGTCTGGCACCCTCCCCCACTCCTTCAAAGCTCCCTCGAGGAAGACCATCCTCTCTGTCAGAAGCTAAATAGTAGGCAGGGATAGAGATCACCTCAGGGAAACAAGATAATCTTGACAAGAGAGCATAGAATTCCCTTGATCCATACCCCCCATGAAGGTTCTCTCTTTCAATTGCAGAGGGATTTCTAGTCCTGATAAAAAACTAGCTCTGCAAAGGCTCCTTAATACTGAACTAATTGATGTGGTCTTCCTACAAGAAACTCTCAAGTCTACCGATGTCATATCCCACTTCTTAGAAACCATGCTCCTCGGGTGGTACTTCCAAGCCATAGATATAAATGTTTGCTCAAAAAGAATCACCCTTGGATATAACCCCCACACGATAAATTTGATCAGCACCTGTGGTGGCATTGGATTCATAGGGGTTCGCACCTTCTCTACAGAACTGGGTATTGATATTAGACAAATAAATGTTTATGGGCCATGTCACGATCGGGAGGACTTCTCGAAGCATCTTCTGGCATATGATATCCTACCACCTAACAACATCATCATGGGTGGGGACCTCAATTTTTCTCTGGGTTATTCCAAGTCATGGGAGCACCATGCCCAGGTCAACCCCCTATCAGCCTTCTTTGAACACCTCCTAGAGACCCATAGTTGTATTGACATCCCCTCTGCAAAGCTTGTCCCGATTTGGAGGAATAGAAAATGTGGGGAGAGTAGCCTAGCCAAAAGGCTTGATCGCTTCCTCATCAAGGAACGATTCTTGGAGAGAGGCTTTACATATTGGCAATGGGTTGGCTCTGGGGGTTTGTCTGACCACCTGCCGATATACCTTGATGTTTAGGGAGTAATGAACAAACCTCAAGCTCCCTCCAAATTCAACTCCACCTGGTTGAAGGATGTTACCTATACCTGTTTAGTCACTAAATTTTGGAAGGCCCATCCACCTACTCATGGGAGGAACATTACCGAAGGCTTTGTCAACAACCTAAAAGAACTGAAGAAGTTATCTAAGATCTGGGCTCATAACAAGA
>APFE030060136.1:27252-72702 GCA_000404065.3 Pinus taeda
ATCCATCTTTATTAACCAAGAAAGAAAAATTACATCAAAACTGTCCACAAGGAGAGCTTGAGAAAGAGCTGAAAGCAAAACTAATCCATGGCCTACAAATCGAATTACAAGCTAGCTAACTAATGGCTAAAACAAAATGACTAACTACCAGCTAAAAATGACTATCAAATGGCTACCTACTAGCTAACCGAAATGAGGCCCCAAGCCTTCTTATTTATACAATTTGAGGACCCAACAATCCTCCTAAAAGTTAGGGACTCGGCTGCCCAAGACTGGTAGTTAACAGCAGTCCAACTTGACTTGCTTGGCTGCCCTTGACTTCTAGTTAACAGCAGTCTAACTTGACTTGCTTGGCTGCCCTTGTGCTCATTGATTTGGTGGCCTTTGAACTCCAAGCTGATGCTGGAGAATTCAAGGTAAGGGCCCATAAATGAGGGGGACACCTTCCTACAAATCCTCTTGCTTGGCTGCCCTTGTGCTCATTGATTTGGTGGCCTTTGAACTCCGAGCTGATGGTGGAGAATTCGAGGTAAGGACCCATAAATGAGGGGGACACCTTCCTACAAATCCTCTAGCTTGTTCTCCCACGAATTTGGCTGCCAAGTGCTCATTAAGACCTTCAATTTTGTCTCCAAGTGGACCAACAAGGCTACAAAAAGCACCCATTAGACTTGTTGGCATAATGACTAACCAAATTCACTCTATTAACATAAAAATAATAAAAAACATGCAATAAACAAATGAGAATGGTGGACTAAGCCAAATTAGGAAGTTGAAGGAGCCCAAATAATTGTACGTTTTTGGGGCTCATAAAAAACGTAAGAGAAATTGAATAAAAAAATTCTGATATGGAGGATAAATGCGGGGGACTTTTTATATCAAAAGAACATAAGGATAAGCTCAATACATTAATAACAAAGAGGGGAAACATCCTCAAAGAGAGGAAGGAATCATGGAGATTGAGAAGTAGAGCAATATGGCTAAAGGAGGGATATGATAACACAAAATTCTTTCACCAATTTGCAAATGGAAGAAAGGTAATCAACACTATCTGGAAATTGAAAAATGAGCAGGATATTGAGGTGGGTACCTTCCCTCATTTGGCCTCTCTCGCCACCTCTCATTTTGAACAAGTCTATCAGGCTCCTCCCAATGCCACCCTTGCAGAAGTCATAAGAGTAGCACAACTCTTCCCTCAGTTTGTCGACCAGGAGAATGTTATGGACCTGAATAGAAAAGTCACTCTTCTGGAACTGGAGGCTACCCTGAAATGGTTTAAGAGGGACAAGAGCCCTCATTCCTAAATCAAACAACCCATCAACCTTCAATGACTTTCGACCCATATCCCTGTGCAACTGCATATACAAAATCATCTCAAAAATCATTTCAAATCACCTCCGACCCATTCTCTCCACTCACATCTCTTGAGAATAGTTTTCCTTTCTACAAGATCAACAAATTCATGAAGCAATAGGAACGACCCAAGAAGTATTGCACTCAATACAGACAAAGAAGATCAAAGGGATGATCCTCAAAGATGATCTATCTAAAGCGTTTGATCAGGTAAGTTGGTTATATATCAAAACGATCCTAACAGATTTAGGATTTCCTGTGGAAGTCATAAAATGGATTATGTGTTGTATCACAAATATATCCTTTAGTGTTTTGATAAATGGAGTTGTGTCTCCCTTATTTCAATCTCAAAAGAGGACTCAGGCAAGGTTGCCCCTTTTCTCCCTTCTTCTTTTTACTGGCAATGGAAGGGCTCATCAGACTTATCAAGGATATGCATCTCAGAGGCAAGCTAATGGGAATGAGAATCATGGACAGGTGCATTATAACACACCTCCTCTTTATGGATGATATGGTGATCTTCCTCATAGGTGGAATTAGAGATCTGATTACCATACAACTCTCTATCAACCTATTTCAAATTGCAACTAGCATGGCCATTAATAACTCAAAATCC
Organism: Pinus taeda; assembly: GCA_000404065.3. NCBI lineage: Eukaryota > Viridiplantae > Streptophyta > Pinopsida > Pinales > Pinaceae > Pinus > Pinus taeda. The sequence goes on from APFE030060136.1 coordinate 29,222, forward strand.
ACTCTCACCGTATCTGACTGCTCCCCTCATGAGATCCAGTTTTCTCTACAAAGTTTTCCCTTCACCCTGGTATAGCTGGAAGAAGGACTCAGGTACCTGGGCTACAGACTAAATCCATTAGGCTACAAAATAGTTGATTGGACATGGTTGATCTCAAAACTATAAACGATACTTAATATATTGTATCATAAGTATATTTCCAGGGCCGGATGACTAGTGCTCATCAAAGTTGTTCTTGAGGCCACTCTAGTGTACTGGATGTCTCTAGCTTGGATACCAAGAGGAATCCTAACAAGATTACAAAATCTCTGTTGCAGGTTCCTATGGGAAGGCAAACAAATAGGGAGGATTTTTACATGGGAAAAATGGGATGGAGGCTTGGGTATTAAAACATTGGAAGATTTCTTCTTAGCACTGGTGGCCAAACTAACATGGCAATTAATCACAACTAATAGTCTCTCGACCAAAGTAGCCTCCTCCAAATACATAGATCCACTAAGCCCAATGGATTGGCTGAAACAGACAAGCTCGAACAAAATAGGGATCTTGAATATTTGGAAAGTAGTACTAAAATCGTTGTCACTCATCCGAGATGGGCTCACTTGGAGAATTCATGCTGGCACATTTGTTCACATTGGCCTTGACCCTTGCATTGGATGTGGGGATGCAAATTTATTACCAGGAGGACTAGAGCACCATCTCATAGAGTTTGGCATCACCCACATAAGCCACATTACGGACATGGAGAGATCTACTTTCCTACATCAAGCTTGGAAATTTTCCCACAGTCTACTCATACCTCATCCATGGAATCACCATTGGGTAGACTACACAGTGCCTCTAACTGAATCTCATATCAAAATTTTGGAAGGGGAGGATGAGATTATATGGGCACTTGCTAAAAATGGTCGGTACTCACCCAAAGAGGGATATATACACCTCTCAAATATACATAGACCACAGAAAATTGATATATAGTGGAAAGGTATGTGGAAGCTCAAAGCCCCCCCTAGAACAAGACTACTCATGTGGTCAATTCTGAAACACAAAATCCCCACCAGAGGCAACATGATCAAGAGAGGACAACATGGGCCCTTCTGGTGCTCTCTATGCAAAGACAGTACAAAAATGGTAGAACACCTATTTCTTACCTGCTCCATCACTATTAACCTTTGGAATGCTACTCTCTCGCACACCCCTACTCTAAACACATGGAGGGGTCAAGCTATGAGGGAGGTTTGGAACACTTGGTGGACAACAACATCCCCATCGAAAACAAGGAAAATCTCCCTTCTCTTTAGCTTGGAAATCTAGATTTCCTGAAATCGCCACATCTTCAAGGCTATCGGCCCTCACTGGCCCACCATTTCAGCCCGAACCTTGGCTAATTACAATAATATTCCTAAAGACAAAGATCATACACTTTCGAGACATATCATTCTAGAAACCATAGATTAGAGATAGCCTTGGGCATATTTTGATGGATTAGCACAAGTAGTAGGGTGTGGGGGAGGTGTTGTACTTTAATTAACTAACTCCCATTACTATCATATACAAATGGGACTTGGAGGAGTAACAAATAACTATGTAGAGCTCATCACAACAAAACATCTCATTCAGTTTGCTATAGGAAAAACTACAGGAATTTACAGGTGTTTGGGGACTCAAAACTTGTATGCAACTAGATAAACAAAACAACAATATGTTATGCTCACACTCTATGGCACATTTGGATGAGGTCCATAGATATATAACAATATTTGACATTTTTGTATGTCGTCATATGAAATAAACTACAGGAATTTACAGGTGTTTGGGGACTCAAAACTTGTATGCAACTAGATAAACAAAACAACAATATGTTATGCTCACACTCTATGGCACATTTGGATGAGGTCCATAGATATATAACAATATTTGACATTTTTGTATGTCGTCATATGAAATTCACTCACTGACCAACTTTCCAAAGAGGCAGTGGTGCGGCCACGCGACACGTGGATGATACAAGAACAAACGGATGCAGAGCACTACCAATATTACCATCACCCTTATATGGATCATGGTGCTCCCAACATTACCATCACTCTTATATGGATCATGGTGCTCAGGCTACTCGAGCCTGTTACTATATGATATGCAACTTTATTTACTGTTAATTACCTTTTTACTTATATATTTACAGCGACATGTTAAGAAAATTAATCTCTTACTATATGATATGCAACTTTATTTACTGTTAATTACCTTTTTACTTATATATTTACAGCTACATGTTAAGAAAATTAATCGTACTCTGAATTTTGAGAACAAAATAGAAACATATCTCCGTGTGTGGAGATCTTATTACATATCTCTTCTATTTTTTGACAGGGATATAGCCTCTTAAATTACATATGCACACAACATTTACAACATGTCATTTTCCTTAATATTAATGAAAATTACGATTTTTTTAAGGGGAAAAAGAAGAAGAAAGTATTTTAAACTTGGACTTACCTTTAAAGTACTTTTACCCCCTCCAATCCCTACCCAATTTTCTAAATACACACTACAATATAATTACTATTATATAATATATATATATATATATATATATATATATTAAAACTTGGACTTATCCTCAAAATACTTTTACATCCCATGAATATTACCCAATATTCTAAACACACATATATAAAATCAATAGAAAAATTATTAACATTTTTTATAATAATATTTTAAAAAAAATACTAATTTATTTAATAATTTTTTTTTTAAACTTAAACTTATTATTAAAATACTTTTATCCGCTAGAATCATAGCTGAAATCCCTACCCCTAATCTTATATATATATATAATTATATCGCTAAAATTTTAGAATATATATATATATATATAATATATATTATATATATATATATATAAGTTATCCCTAAATTTTAGAAAATATATATATATATATATATATATATAAATCATGAATCTTAGAAAATAATATATAATATAAAAAATAATCAGCTAATCTTAGAAAATATATATATAATATATATATTAAAATAATCAACTAAATCTTAGAAATAATATATAAATATGATAAAATAATCACTGGGAAATTATAGAAAATCTATAAGTAAAAAGATTTACCATTAAAATACTTTTACCCTAGAATCCCTGCCCAATCTAGAAATATATATATATATATAATCACTCGGGAAATTATAGAGGATCTATAAATGAAGAGATAAGAAGAGACCAACACCATTGTTGATTGCTCAGAAGAGCGGACAGTAAGAAAGGTGCACATCGCCACCTCTGAAAACTCAAGGTACTTATTCATGTCTTTTACCTACTATTTTTCATGATCACATACTAGTAGTATTTTTGCACGTTCGCACTGCTCTATTTAGCTGTTTTCTTTTCTGCATTATCCAAGAGTGGGAGGTGTCTGTAACCCATGTAAAGTGGGTTTTGAGAAAAAGACGCCATTTGCAGGTCTATAGATCTACTTGATTATACTGTTCTATTTAGTTGTTTTCTTTTCTGCAACCCACGTAAAGTGTGTTCTGAGAAAAAGACGCCATTTGCTGGTCTATAGATCTACTTGATTATACAAGCGTTTATACCCATCTACTCCAGGTTTATAGATCTACTTGATTATACTGCTCTATTTAGTTGTTTTCTTTTCAGCAACCCATGTAACCCATGTAAAGTGTGTTCTGAGAAAAATACGCCATTTGCAGGTCTATAGATTTACTTGATTATCCAAGCGTGTATACCAGGAAGACACAATGGTTGTGGGAGAGAATCAATCTGGCAAAGGTGCCAAGGGCCTACCGAAAGGCAATCAATCCGTCAAAGGTGCGAACGTCCCGCAGAAGGGAAAATCCACCACTGCGGTTAATGATAAAACTGAGAGGAAAAATCCCGTTTCTCGCTCTTTTCGTGCGGGCGTACAGGTTCTTATGTTTTCCAATATTGATACTGCATTGAGTAGTTGCGTTACATGATTACAGCAAATGTAGTTTCCTTTTGATTTTTTCAACGTTTATGTTGCTCATTGTTGTGAAATGATATATGTCTGTGACTTTTACTATTCAATGAGGTTCATTTGTTATTAAAGACCAAATTTCAGGTGGACTGTGTGAGACCCATATTGTTTATTTTACGAATTTGTGAAAACCGTTTCCTATTCCAGAAACCTCTTCCTATACCAGAAACCTCTTATGACATTTCTAAGATGGTGTAGATCTTTTGGTTAATGGTTGTTAAAAAATCATTTCCGGACACACATGAAGAACCATTAAAATCCTATGGACATTAATGGCTTATAGCTGTATGTAAAATTAAGAAAAAATTCTTAGAAATATCTTTCTGGCCCACATCCAGAAACCCTAGCAATTGTAGACCACACTTGCCCTCTCAGCAGCATCCTTTTGGTTTGTGCTGGTTTTGATGTTTTCCTTGGGTTGTTCCTTGCTAGTTATTATCATCTTTTATGTCCACTTGATTTGTGGAAGAAAGGTTCTGTGATAGGGTCGTGAAAAGGTAAAACCATTATGTGAAAAGGTACGTTCTCCATTTGTAGACACAAACATTGATTTCCAATTGAAGCCAGCGGTGGAGGGTTTTTAAGTAGAGAGTTTTCAGAGCGTCTTTGGGGTCAACTGTATCGGAAGGTAGAGGATCGCTATAGTTGAGGACCATGCACAAGGTTAACCTTCATGCCTGTAGCTCTTGATGAGATCCATGGCGTTGAGGTTATATCCTACATAGTACATAAAAATGAATTGAAAGAATGAAATTATCGAACTCGAACCTGGGGATTGTGGTGAACAACACCTGGGAAGAGTGACTGACTGGTTGATGCGGACAAGATTGTTTTGAGGAGCAAACCTCACCAAGTTGGTATTGATATGCTAGCTACATAGTATTGTAGGTTTTTTTGCAATTAATCTTTTCATTATCAAATTTAAACTTGAGTTTGTTGGATATTGGATAAACCAATGCTCCAATATGTTTAGCTACATGAACTAACCACCTCTAGTGGATTCTTATTTTTAGTTACATGAACTAACCACTTCTAGTGGATCCTTATTTTTGGCTATGCTATCCTTGGCTAACACCTGCAAGTTTTGGTTTAAGGGAAATAATGATTCCTAACAAGTAGTATCAAGCCAAGTCACAACTTGGATACACACCCACCTCACTGTTGGGGGAGATTGAAAGACATTATATAGACCAATGCTCCATTTGTGTGTGTGTTTTTTTTCTCTTATTTTTACAAGTTAAATTTTATGGCCATTGAGTTGTTTGATCATGCTCTTAGAACCCATTCTTCATAAATCCCCAACATTCTTCTTCTCACAAGAAGGTGTTCACTCACATGCATTACAACTCATATATAGTTCTTGGTAGAAGAAATCATCCTTATTTGCTTGTATTACAAAGATTTGTTTATATTACTTGTAGAGACCAGTTTGCAAATTTTTGCAATATCAGAATTTCTCTTTTTAGGAAACTCAAGTTGCTTCATTTAAAACATAACCCTAATAGTCCATTTTTTTAGCTTTAGCCATTACTTTTACCAAAACTAATAATTCCAAGGGAGAATTTTATTTTATACCTGGAACACAATATCTTGACCTCTGCAATAGGTGAAATGGGTCCCATGAATCATCAAAAAGTACCATCCAAAACATTCTAGACAATAATCTAGAGAAATTAATTGAGCTATCTCCCTCTTAGTTGTGATTTTGCTCAGCTTAACATTCTTTTATATATGAATTTGTAACAATGAAGTCTTCTGCTCAATTTCTTTATGGATGTGTGTTGTCAAAACTTGAGACTCAACTTTTGAAACACTAATTGCTTGGGTGGGATTCTCCTCAGCCAATCACCCATACAAGTCCATTATGAGCACATTTTTCCTCTTTTCTTGCTTTTGCTCTTTCTATTTTGTAGATAGTTGCTTTGAGATCCTACCATATTAAACTCACAATAGACAAAATGAATTAGAAAGACATAGTGCTTAACTCACCTTGTCACTATTACACATTGCATTAGATAAGTGTCTTGAAAAGCTAAAAATATCTAACAACTTATTAAATATTGTAGTAGATAAATATCTAAGAGCTAACATAATCATATACATTAGAAGTATGCCCCAAAAAAAATAAACATCAATACATTTATTTTATTTTATGATACATTTCCTAGTATTTTATTTAAAAATTAGAAATTATTAAAACATGACTAAATTATAATTCTAAATTAAATTATCTCCTATTATTTATATTAAAAATTCAAAATTATTAAAACATAACTAAATTATAATTCTAAATTAAATTATTATAAATAAGTAAAAAATGATTTAAAATTTAAAAATAAAGCAGGAAAATCTCAACCCCTAGAGTAGTAATTCACTAAGGAAGAAGAATTTCATGCGTGGCAATCCGAATACATGTCTCGGTTACCATGTGGAACAGGTTTTTCAGTTCTTTTACTTGCATTTGTATTTATCGATTTTGATCATTCAAGTGAAATAATTCCAGAGATTTGTTTTTATGATGAAACATCTTCAATGAAGCTATGTAATAATTGAAATACTTCTGTGAACAAGAACTCCACACATTTCCTGTAATATGTTGAACTTTCTAGACTTGGTTTGTATCTATTTATTTTCTATAAATTTTGATGTCGAAATCTTGATTCTAATGAATAGTTTTAGCATGTTTTTTCCTTGAGAAAAATATACTTTTTTAAGCTTTGTAACCATTCAAATACTCTGACAAAGGGCTCCTGTAATATGCGTTCTGAAATGTTTTGGTTATTGCAGTTTCCAGTGGGACGGATCCACCGTTTGTTGAAGTCTAAAGTATCTTCAAATGTAAGAGTAGGAGCTACGGCAGCCGTATATGCTGCAGGTGTTCTGGAGTATATTACTGCAGAGATTTTAGAACTGGCAGGAAATGCCAGTAAAGATCTCAAGGTTAAACGTATCAGCCCAAGGCATTTGCAGCTGGCCATTAGAGGGGATGAAGAACTTGATACTTTGATTAAAGGTACCATCTCTGGTGGAGGTGTCATCCCTCACATTCACCCCTCACTTTATAAATCCACATAGAAAAATTAGGTTCTCTGTTTCGGGATAGTTCCAAGCTTTTTATTGAAATCCTTGGCTCAACTCTGTGCTGGTTCGGTACATACAAGTGAATTTTGGAATGCACTATATTCTTTTTATTTTGTATTATGCGTTTGGTTTGGACTTTCTTACCTTGAAAACTAGTGATATTTCATACAATTATATCAATTTTCGTTATCAGGAAAAAATATAAAAGCATGTTAATGTTAATGTTGTTGTGCAGTAATATTTAACATGTTTATCATTTTTATTTTGTGTATTTATTTTATTAATTATTAGTTGTATTTGAGTATGATTTTTAAAGTTTTTAACAGGATATTAAAGTTATTTCCAATTTTTTAATATTGCAACAAAGTAGATTTCGGATATCTTTTATTGGGGAGACCAAAATTTACATGATGATTTGCATGTGTTCAGAATTTGAGGAATTGCATGATCTGTGTATGTGCCACTGGCTTAGGTTGGAAGTATAAGGATGTTGCCACTGCACTTCATACATTATCATACAATCAAGTTGAGTCAAGCATGGATTTAAAATAATATGTGATATACATTATTATCAATTTGTGTTTAAGTTCTATTTTAAATGTTTAAATTTCATTTTTAATTAATTTTTTATAAGGATGTTGCCACTACACTTAATACACTATGATACATCAAAGTAATATGCATTTTAGGTCATTATCATTTTGTTTTCAAGTTTTGTTTTAAATGTTCAGATTTTTTAAATTATTTTTTTTATCAGAAATAACAAAATGTTACATTATTTTATGAAATAGTAAATTTCAAGGATGATAAATTGTTAAAAGGTGTTTTCTTTTTTTAAGGTAATATGGGTTTCATGTTTAAAATAATATAGTGTATTTTTTTTTTTTTTTTATTTTTTTTTTATTTTTTATGTTATGTATGATTAATTAATTTTTTTTTGTAATATCTTTGGTAAAAGACTCAAGTACTTTGTGATTTAGGACTAGAGTCTTTAATAGATCTCAACAAATTAAAAAATATATACATATTTTTGATTGACAAATTTGGAATATTGTAATGTAGATGTGTGTAAATATTATAGGAAATTATTATATGAGTAATGTGTGTGAATATTTTATGTTAGCAAAATAAATGGAAAAACAATATATTTTTATTGGGAAAATGTGAAAAAGACCATTGAGGGAGTTAAGTCTTCCCTTTTTAAAATAATTAATGTACTAGTTATGCCCTAAGAGAAAGAGAAAAAGGGTGCATTTCCTCACTTCCACTAGATCTTTCTTTTCTTTGTGGGAGGGCTAGCAAGCTCAAAGAAAGAAGAGAAAGGGGGAACAATAGAGGCAATGGATGGGCAAAGAATTACTAAAGGAGTTTAGAAGATTAATGTTGGATGGAGATAAATACCATCATTATGACTCTTGATTGGGGCTACTCTAGAAGAGAAAGACAACAACCACTAATACCCTAGTTGGAGATAGGTACTCATGCAAAAACTCTTGAATGTTAGGATTGGAAGATTGAAAACGTCTTTAGTTTATGAAAACACTGCTACGAAGGGAAGAAGATTGGGGGAAGTCAGGAGGCAGAGAAGGTCTTTTTCACTCTAAAATTAGTTTTTCATATAAGTCTATAAGCATATGACTTAAGGGAGAATAAAAAAGGGGAAAATTAATGTGTGTATGTAGCTAGAAAATGATGGTGATCATGTATGGTTTGTTAGTTACTAAATGACTCTGCCTGTATTGTGTATCTTGAAATTGTTGTTGTGGGAAGAGAAAACACTGGGCAAGTACAGGGGAAAAAGAGTACATGAGAAATGAGAAAAGAAGGGTGCAATATGGCAAAGCCCAGAATAAATAAGGAATATATAGTTTTTAAAACATTTGTACACTCAGGAATCTGTGATTAAACTAAAAGGGCATTGTAGAGTCTTTGGAAATTATAAATGTATGTAGGAGAATTGTTCCTTTGTATTTACATTTTATTTTATTTTAAAAAAACTTAAGGATGTTATCACTTAGTAATAATTAATAAAAAAGGAAGGGATAGTGTCTCATTGTGAGACAAATGTGTCACTGCTTAGCACAACCCTAGTGTGACTTTACAAAAAGAAAAAATAAATAAAACAAAGACTGCTCGACACTAAAAATAATCCTTCCCTTTATGATATAACTACATATAACTCCTTAAATATGTGGGTAGAAACTTAAATTGCATGCAGGGGAAGCAATGCCTCTTTACATTAATTGCATGGTAAAACATGAAACAAACTATGACCTTACTTATTGTAAGGAACTAAGGACATAGGGAGCAAAAATGACCATACAAAATGAATATAATAAATTTGTAATAATCTCTCAAGATTAAGTCACAATTACAAAGTTGATTTTACCTTCATTTAAAAAGAAAAGGGGACCACTATGGTTGAAAAATAAATAAGAAAAAAAACATTTCATCCTCTCTGCATTCTTCTAGCAAATTATAAATCTTGGCCCTAAGCTCACATTTGAAATTACAAAGAAAATGCTTTATTAATTTTTAAGAATCTTATAAGTTTTGGATCAAAAAGGGCCATAGTTATCTTCTCTTTTTTCTAAAATGTAGCTCTAGAACAAACAGAAGGAGATTGTCATGAGGTTAATTAACAACTATTAGTAAAAGTATGGCCTGTTGGGCAGTACATTTCTAAGTAAAACATTTTGCTCATGACTAGTAACAACCCTAGGAAATGGTCCTTATGGAACACTTAAACAATATATACAAGTTTGAGCAACTCAACACTCTTTTCGCTAATATCTCATTGGAAACAAAGTAGATGAGCCATTCATTTTACCTATAACCCTCATTGAGCAGAGATTCCAGGACCAATCGGGTGTCCTATCTAAGTCAGCATAGGCTTACCCTGTCTATTTACTACAACTTTGGAGGAAAATTGCAAAAACTACCAGAAAAGAGCCAAAAGAGATGAAAGGAAAGAACCAAAATTATGAAGGGAAGCATGACAATATATATAGATATATATAAACTTGATATGCCCCCGCCTTACTGTAAATATCACTAGATGCAAAATGACACCATAAGAAGTTGCTTGGTGAAAAAAAAAGTTTCAATTAGTGCCTATAGTAGCAAAAGAAAGGAAAACCCTACCAAAGCCGAGAGCATAGCTCTTCATCTAGAGAATATGGAGGAAGTATGGAGAGCCCACCGGTTAACATTGGGAAGTTGCTTGGTGAAAAAAAAAGTTTCAATTAGTGCCTATAGTAGCAAAAGAAAGGAAAACCCTACCAAAGCCGAGAGCATAGCTCTTCATCTAGAGAATATGGAGGAAGTATGGAGAGCCCACCGGTTAACATTGGGAAATTTACCCTAATGAGGAGCAATTGCAAAAGTCTACGACCAATCTCCGTTAGATGACAAGCGTAAGGCCAAGATCCAATCCATAGACTAAAGTAATAATTACTCCCTCAGAAATTACGTCAAACGTATATGATGAGTTCAAGAATGTTTGATAAAAACATTTTATAGTTATGGGTATAATCCAAGAAAAACATAAGTTTCAGAATAAGATAAAATGCATATTATAGTTGAATGGTATAATGCAATCGAAGCCGATGATTAATATGTAAATGCACATGGTGCTTTCAATATTCAAGCAAATGTACACATTCAAGGAAACATTGGTTCATATTTTGAAGTCCAGATTTATTAGAATATCAACACAACATAGAAGGCAAGATAGATAACATAGCCAGGTGCATTCATATACCCAGAAAATGGATAAGGCACTGCATCATCGTGGGGAGATCTCATTAACCAAATGAGGTGAAAATTTTCATATGCGTCTACCAAAACCATGGAAATAGCTAAATAATCTCCATTGGAAGTAATTTTCCACAACAAGTATTAAATAAAGCCACAAAACTCTAATCGTATTCATGACTGCTTATGTTTTACATTGATCATTTTGAAAGAAACTATAAACACAAAACAATTGAAAAACCCTTGCACTACAAGATATTTTAAGAAGTGGTTTGTTGAGTATTACCACGCACTTCCTAAAGCTACTAATGATCATATAACAAGTTATTAGAGAGGTGAGTAATGACCATGAAGTGTTTCTATGACACCATTGGTTGCATCTATCCTTGTCACGTCTCTTCTCCAATATATTGATAAGATCTATGGGAAGTTATTCTTTCCATTCGTGTTAGAAAGATAGCAGACATTTCTTGAACAAATTTAATTTGGTATGCAGGGAGAAGGACAAAAAAACTTTGAAGAAATGTCGAACTATGATTGAAAATCATTGTTCTAATAACCAATTCCTCTTTTAAGTCTTCACATAAAAAGATAAAGACCCTTCAAGGCCAATCTACCCTTGTCGACGCCATAAGAAAAATAATTTTGGTGTTAAATGTTTGAAAGGGCCCGAAAGTTTGACTATCGTAGATATGGTGTATAAATCCATGCATGACAACCCTTTTTTCATCCATCATCTAAGGTGTTGGAATTGGCAACTCGTAACAAAAAATTCAACCTTGACCTCTACTCTCTTAGTGATATCTCTCATCCCCAGCGACCAAAGCTTAGCTCTGTTATTCCATACTATTGTGACGCAATATAATGGTAAAGAGATGGTAAGATTATGGCACTTGAAAGAGAGATATTAAAGAAGATAATAAACTCGAATCTGGCACACAAAGTACCAACTTTGTTATATGTTAGGTATCAATGAGAGCCCTTCTTCATTCGACATATAGTAGTCTAAACAACATCGATATCCCTTGAAACTAGATTCTCCATAAGCATTTCTAGACTATGCAAGTCAACCACCTCAAATGCTCTACATCTTGGTTGAAATGCTTGTTATTCAATCCGAAGTCATGAGACATGAATTGTTAGGTCAAAGGCATTCATTTATTATTTTGGTACTCATAGGGAAACCCTAAAAAATCCAACACAACCAAAATCAGATCTACTTTATCAACACCTCCATTTACCCCTTTTACCTTTTCATTTTCTCCAAAGATTCATACAAAGTTTTATAGTCTAAACATGATTGCAATGCGATTAAGGGAAAGGATCTTTGATTTTGGTTGGGTTTGTGAGTGAGTAAATGTGGCAGAGAATGAATATCAATTTTGATTGGATTTGTCTATTAGTAAACCTGACAGAGCTTGAAGATCACGCCACTCCAACTCCTCTCCTAAAAATTCTCCAATCCTCCCCATTGTCTGAACCCAAAACACACTTAATTAGTTATTGTACACAACATTTCTTGAAAAATTGCAATTTATAATACTAATAACTCCACCATACAATATTAACAACCACATATTAAGCTCAAACCTCTAATAATAACTTTATGGAAAATTATGTTGAGTTGTTGTCACATACATCTCCAATCCTCCCAGAATTTGAACCCAAAAACACACCTAATTTGTTATTGTACACAACATCTCTTGAAAAATTGCAATTTATAATACTAATAACTCCACCATACAATATTAACAACCACATATTAAGCTCAAACCTCTAATATTAACTTTATCCAAAATTATGTTGAGTTGTTGTCACATACATAAGTAGAATCATACTCCCAAACTTCCACCCTAATTTGTATTCATGATCCAGTTTATCATCTCAAGTAAGACTATTCAGCAAACCATCATAGATGAAGGTTCCTAGACTTGTATCTTATCACTTTCATGTTGTAAAGCTATTAGTTCTCCACAGCTTAATCAACCACCCACCACTCTTAAGGATTTTTATGGAAGAGGTTTTAAACCTTATGAGATTTTGAATTCATTACAAATAGATTTAGCTGGAAAAACAATCTCAGTAGAGGTTGAAGTCATAGATGGACCTTTGATTATAACCTCTTACTAGGTCTAACATGGATTTATGCCATGGCAACTATGGTATCAACCTATTTTAGGATGATTTCTTTCGGTGATTGCGGGGGCTTTGTGGCCATGGATCAACTTGCCTTTTTTTTTAGTAATTCTTCAACTACTGGTAACATTCCACTAGTGGGTGAATCCCCACACTCTTATCAACATGTTTGGATAGGATTTCTCAGAGGCTTGTCCCTAATGGGAACTTTTATTCTCCCTCTTCATAACATTCCCAGTTGGGCTTCCCTGGTTAATATGGTTTCATCTTGTACTATTCTATTTGATCCCTCGATAGTACCTAGAATTTCTAATATTGCTGCATTGGGTGACCGTATATTGCTGAGTCTTGTTGATATTAATTCCTCAATAAATTGGGTTGATCATTCCTAACATTTCAGTTCATCTTCTAACCTATTTTGTTGATATTAATTCCTGGATAAATTGGGTTAATCATTCCTAACATTTCAGTTCATCTTCTAACCCTTTCACTGACACATCCTATACCAAAAAAAGCATCATGGAACTCATGATTTCAGATGAAGAACCATGGCATGAGTATCATCATCATTCCTTATTACTTGAAACTTTTGGAAATAATCTTGGAGATATTTATTCACCAAAAATTGTTGAGACATTTAAGGATTCTGTATCCATTAATGACCTAAATTTCGAGAAGAACCTAGTCAATATAAAAGATACCATTCCTCTTGATATTAATTAAACTTGGAGTTGTTGAAAGCGTACATATTGGTGCATCTTGTTCTCCCAATGAGATTAAGATTTATAAATCCCCTTTCCAAGAATTCCATGAAGTTTCCACTTGGATGTATGAAGAGATGCTATGTATTGATTCGAATATCATGGTACATTGGTTCATCATAAGAAAGTTGTTGTGATCAAAGAGAAAGTTGAAAAACTTTTGCGTTCTTGTTTATTTACTTGGTTCCTCTTATTGATTGGGTTTCAAACATATTAAGTGCGATAAATAAACAAGGAATAATCTCATTATGCATCGACTACTAGGATGTTAACTGTGATTGTCCAAAATACAATTATCCTAATCTCAGTATGCATCTACTACTAGGATGTTAACTGTGATTGTCCAAAATACAATTATCCAACAATGTTTACTTACCAAATTGTTGGTGGTTATGCTAGAAGTGAGATTTGTTCATTTATGTATGGATTTAAAAATTACAATCAAATCAACATACTCCCATTGGACTAACATAAGATTGTATTTATCTATCCATGGGGTACATTTTCGTACATTTTCGTATAATAAACTTCTTTTCGGTTTCAAAAAAGTTTGTGCAACTTTCGAGAGGGCCATCAATTATGCCTTCCATGCTATGGAAGATATAATACAACATTACCTCGATGATTTATCTTCCCACTCCAAACATCATGAGCATCATCCAATGCATCTAAGAGCAATTTTCCTACGTTGTTGGCATTACAACATTTTAATCCACACAAATGTGTATTTTGTGTCCAATTTTGTAGATTTTTTGGGTTCATTCTATCAAAATAAAGAATATGTATCAATCCACTCAATATACAAAAGATATTGATTTTCATGCCCCTTCCTCACTTCAGTTACAATGTCTCTAAGGGAAGCCTAACTTTATATGAAGATTTATCCCGAACTATGCATAACTTACAAAAGGATTTAATCTTTTATTGAAGAAACGGGTTTTGTTCCACTAAGATGATATAACCAAAAAGGATTTTTATGCCTTGAAATTTTTCCTAGTTCAAGCATCATTATTTTATCCCCCTCACTATCAACGAGACTATTTCTTGTATCTAGCTTCAACTATTACCACCATTCTTATGGTGTTGGTCCAAGAAGATCACCTAGCACATGAAAATCCTATGTATTATTTGATTCAACATTTAAATGACACTAAAATAAAATATTCTCACTTCGAAAAGTTAGCTTTGGAAGTTGTGTAAGTTTTACAATAAGTTTTCCATTATATTCTACTTAAGAAGACTATGGTAGTTTCTAATTGCAATTCCATGACTTACATTCTATCACATCAATTATTGCGGAGAAAATACTCTAAATGGATCCTTATTTTCCAAGAGTTTGATTTGTAATTCATCAAATCCAAATCTAAGAAGTCCTTAGGCTTCATTGAACTTATATGTGACCTTTCCTCATCTGAAGTTGAGTCAAAATATTTCATGAGCCATTATTTCTGATTGATTTCTTTGATCCTTGGAATGGAGATATTATAATCTATCTTAAGACCCAAACTTTAGTATTCCACTGAGCTAATAAAACAAGTTGTGAATCAATTCTTACTACTAAATGGAAAATTCCATGAGAATATGCATAAATTCTAGGGATCCATGGAAATTCCAATTAGGAGTGAGAATTGATTCACAACTTGTAGTACTAGATCTAAATAATGTTTATTTAGTACAAAGTTCAACTATACTCACATGTTTTTAAGGGTTGCCTTCTAGAACGACATTTTGATTACATTCAATATCAGCATAATCCTAAAATTCTAAATGCATTAATTGATGCATTAACCAATTATGTTTTAGACGGACATTTGGAACACATGTAAATAATTTGATCAACATCAAGCATTGAATAAGAGAACAAAGTAAATAAGAAACATTGATAGATAAATGTGTGTAGAGTTTGGCTTTATAAAAAATGTGTCTTCGACACATATGGGGACATGACCTATAATATCCAAATTCATGTAGACAAAATATGGCTCAAAGGCCTCCTAGTCAACTAATCTTGATGATGATCGTGATAACACACAACCATGTGAGTAAATTTGCACAACATCTCACTCATGCACTCCGACACTCTAATAGTGTACTACTACAATCATATAAGGATATTACTGATCTTATTCTCTAACACGCTATGAATAAAATGATTAGTGTGATGCTCAAACTCGACAAGAGTCTCATCTATGTTGGGATCCTCCATCTCTTCGTCTACCTCTGCAACAACTCGAATCTGTGTAAGTTGTTTTTGTCCTGATCGTTGAAGATACGATGAGCCTACTAGTTATAGAGGTCCAATATCTACATTTTAAACCAATAGTTAGTATATGATACATTAAAAACATAAAAAATTGTAAAATCCAAAAAACCAAAAAATATTCAAAATGACATTGTTTTACCTATATTACCCCATTGCTCGCATTTAGGTAAAACAAGCTCTGGGTCTCCTCAAAACTCGACTCCAACATATGGATAGTCCTCAATCATGATAAGTTGTACATTAGTCCATCGAAATAAAGTAGGGGTAAGACTCATCACAAGTGCATCCCCATGAAGAGACATGAGATTGACCCAATGGCTCGCTCCTTGAACCCTAGGTCCAAGAAGCTCCTAAGAGATGCGTTGGGGATGGAGTATTGGAATATTCTCCAAAGTGAAAGAAATCATAATAGAATCATATGCAAGTTCTTTAAGTGTCCATCATTTTCTCCGTTGAGTTGTTCCTTCAGGTTATCCAACACCCCTTCACTCTATTTAAAGAGAGTAGGTTATATGCACTCCAATGTATATTTCATTTGGGACTTGGTAGCCAAATGTAAATTGACACTACGAGCCAAACGAGTGATAGTGAAGAGGATCCTCCTATGAGGAAGTTGAATGTCATCTTTGATTTCGATCTTCTTACCTTTTGTTGCTTGGGAACGAGGCCTATAATGGGAAGCTATGTAGTCCTCCACAATTTTAACACCTCTTCTCATGCGAGATAGTGAGATAGGAGCTCCTCTCTGAGATAACCCTATCAATAAATATATATCCTCCACCTTTGTTGTGACAATATGTGCTTTAATCCTAAATAATTGTCCTTGAATATCCCATGCTTTGACCAAATATTCCAGTAATTTAGGTTCAGCTCTCATGCCTGGAATCCAGAAGAACTTGAGGAGCCCATAGTTTCCTAGAGCCCATATATTTGCTGGATCATTTGCAACATCCAAATCTTCATATTCATGCTCTCCTTCTTTCCAGCTTAAAACCATTTTTGCTCTAGTGAATAAGTACAAAATCACAAGAAAAATATTTAGAATAAACCTTGTGAAAAACTTTGAGAGAAATCTAACTCAATAGTATAAACTTTTTACCGAAATTGCACCCATCCCACATGCCTTTCAATGAACACACGGACCCAATGCACTTTGTCTTCTTGGCAGATATATTGGTCTTCTCTTCCTAGTGCATACTAGAGAGACCTAGTGCACCTTTTGATACAAAGATGGTGTGATGGGCCTAGGGTGAAATTTTAGACCGTAAATCACTAAGAACTCTCAATAATTTACATCAAATAAAAAATAAAAATTGTTAAAAATGAGAGAAAGGGTAGATCTTCTACATGGAACTAAAGACACTTGAAATGGTCCACTAGATTGGATACAATCACCTTTTGAAGCTTGAGGGTAAAATGCACTCAGAGCTCACTCACAGTAGGTAAAAATGAAAATGGTAAGAAATGTTTTTACTTTTCACTATTTATGGTCAATTATTCATTATTTTAATATATTTTTAATATTTTGACCTAATTTTTACCATAAGATATATATTTTTAATCTTTTTGTGGTGTTGTGAGCAGGTAAAAAGATAATTGAAGGATCTAATGCATAGATAAGGTTGAATACAAGTCATTTTCATCAAAGAGCATACTTTTATTGCTTTTTCAAGTTGTGTAAACTTACTAAAAATGAATCCCCTAGAGTCCTCTTTCAACTCTTTCCAGACTCCCAAAACATGAAAATGTTATCGAGCACTTGTCTTTTTGAACTTGTTAAAGGAAATGAAAATATGTATGCCCGGTATAAGATTAAGCATTTTCTCGACTGGGATAGACTATTTATGAAAAATGAACACTTTAGTCGAACATGACTAAAAGGTTTTCTTAAGTATCATTTTTTGTTTTTTTAGACTCAAGAGATTAAATTGATGAAAAGGAACCTATGGAGTTTTCTTTTTCGCCTATTTTTCAAACTCTATAAACATGAAAAGGAATTTCTTTTTCGCCTATTTTTCAAACTCTATAAACATGAAAAGGAATTCGAGTTACACCTTTATTAGACTCGCAAAATCATCAAACAGTGTTGGACTAGTTAAAAATGATGAGACCAAACCACTCCTTCTCAAGGTTCATTAAATATAATTAGAAGGATTCATCTGAAGGATGAACTTATAGATCAACATATGTTATCCTCCTCAAGGTTGTCAAAAATAAAGAAGTACTAACCATAAATGGTTTGGAAATTGATAAAATAGGGTACTAACCCTATTAATGGAAGCGAGTCACTCTTGAACATGACATTCGTTCACTTCATTTATGTGACTATTGTGTTGGGAAATTTTCTTGCCTCTTTGGTTAATCACACCAAATGAAAAATATTCATAATTAGTTTTGGGTAAATGTTGCCAACTCCATTAAACGTTGTTGATGTGTTCAAGAGAAGTCCTTTAGTTGACATATGCTATAATACTCTTAAGCCTTCTCTTGTTTATGTCATTCTTAAACAAGATCTTCATCAACATCATTATGTCTCAAATCTTGATACCTATTTCATGTCATTGATGAGGGATACATCAAGGCCCTCCTATGATGGGTCACTTCCTCTCGACATCAACTCAATATCCATCAAGTTAAATTAGAAACTCCTTCCAATACCTTGGAGCTTGCATACCTTAACAACAGGTTTCCTCGCTTTCGACAACATCTTTTCATGATTGGCCTTCGACTGAGAGATTTTGTGTAGTGTTTGAATTTAGCTCATTCGTTCACACCACTTAAACTATACTATAGTACCTTGAGGGCCATTATCATTATCGATGGTTCCTCTTGGATCTATTACAAACTTACATCATTGGATGGAAATCAGATGGTGTCTACCTTACTCGAATTTAGCCCATTTATTCACATGGTTAGACTCGTACTATCGACTGACAAGGTAGAAGACCCTGAATCTAGTTCCATCCATTCAGGTTGGGATTTTAGGATTCATATAAGATTACAAATTATGATGGTTATGATCATTCAGAAATTCATCCAAGCATGGTTCCATACTCTATCATCAGTGGACGAGACATTTGATCACTCTACATCTAATATTGGCTTATATGTTGAGAATGGGTATGCATCCCTCAAAAATGATATCTTGATGATATTATGTATTGTAATAGATGATGATCTTGAAAACAATTGATTCTTGATCCTCACTTGTCACAAGGTAAAGCATTTTATTTCTCATCCACTTCTTTTGAATTTGTACTTTAGGGAGAAATCTGTTACACGTAATTTTGTCACATTCACTCAAAAGGCCTAAAAACCCATAACAATCAACATACTTAACACTGTCATTATCCCTTTGCAAATCCCTAAGAATTATCTCACCAAAATGTCTAAGTTTATGGGTCAATCAACTCAAAAAAATATGTTTTTGGCCCCAACGTACCCTACACTTTAGTCCACCTGCAATGGTTGCAAGTTGCATAATTGAGCACCTGCACTAACCAACATAATTTTCTATCCTTTACAAGTGCGATGGTTCTATAATTTCAGGAAAAATAAAAAAATATTTACGAAACTTCTCCTTCAAGAAGCTTCTAAGGTGGTTTTAGTCATTTACAATTGATAGAGATATCGAATTCCTACTCTAGATGTCTTATCCCTTATCCTTAGATACTATCTTCCTTCATATGTTGATCTCAATCCTATATTAGTAAATCCTAAACTACCACTTTTACCCTATAAATTCACTACCTCCGATAGAGTCTCGGTTGGCTTTTGGAGATTACTAGTGCCTTCATGATTCTACTTTGAGCTTAAGGAATCATAACCCATTGATGCATTAGGGTGGAGGTTGAAGGTTTTCTTTATGGCAATGAAGGACAAGACAATTGTGGAGATATCTACAAAGTCAAGCATCTATAAATTGTTGTAACTCTCTCCTTCATTTATTAATACAAAAAGCATTTTGTTTTCCTATACTTGTACCATGTTGATGCTAGTGTATTTGAATGCCTTTTTACTCATTGATTAGAGACATTATTTTATGCTATGTGGATATTGTAGTTCTCTTGGTTGTTTTAGTCATTTTATAGGTTCCATTTATAGTGCTTGGAGCTAGAGTTGGAGCTCACAAGCAAGGAGAAGAGAAGGGCTTACTAAAGATTCCAGGTAGGTCTTTCTTCCATATTCTAATATCTCTAAGGAAAACATAGATATTTTTTCTCCTATTGTTTCTAGATCAGACCATGAGATCTAGGGAGTTCCCTATTGTTTGCAGAAGAGAATTTTCCACATAACACCTTGCAAAGAAATGAGAAGAAGTGTTGTGAACGTAAAAGCATAAGAGTTCAAAATTGATCAAGGAAGAGAATCGTGTTATTAAATAGATAGAGGTGAAGGACAAATGAAGTAAATCCTATACATAGTGTATTATGTGAACTGAGTAGAGGTTGAACGTGCATATTAGCTAAGATATAAAGCTATTGTGTACATGAAAATTGAAAATCTAAAGTGTTGAGGATTTAATTGTAGAGAAGGGGTTGTTTCCATGAGAAATTTATCAGGGAGTGTACAAATTGCAATACTTCAACAAACCTCTGCAAAACATATATAATCATTAAGAACATCCTTTATCCATGATCTAGCTAGGTACATTAATTGTGGTGACATCATGATGACATCATATGACAAGTTGATATCGAGGTTGACATCAAGGACAACTCATTAGTCATAATGATAAAAAAATTCTCAAATTGCAAAAAGGTTACATCTGGAGTCTTTGCACGTTACCTTATTTAAATTTAGCATCTTGTTCTTTTTTTTTTCAAAATTTATTTTAAGCCTCATCTTTAACAAATAATTATTACATATTTTCAATTAATGTTCGATTTTGAAACAAGATATTTACAACAAAAGTGACATCTTTGTGTGGCTTCATATTTTATTCATAACTAATCCCTAGTTTTAAGATTATTTTTTGAATAAAAATACTAATAAGTTACAACTTTACAAAAGAGAATCTATCAAGATCTCAACATAAGTAAAAGAGACATGCTTTTCTCATATTTTCTCTTTTTTTGAGACATATTTTCACATATTGTCTTGTTTGCGTTTTCTTTTATTCATGACTTATTTTCATTTTCTTTCAAGTTTGTAGTTCTTTCTTAGATAGTTTGCATTACTCCTCCCTTTTAGTTTTGATTTTTACATAATATGTGAAGTTTCATATTTTCAGTCTTAGCAGACATTTGATCTTGCTTGTTTCGCTTTTGGATTGGATTTTGTGATATTTCTCAAATCTAGTTGTAGGAAATATTTTCCTACCCAACACCAATTGGTATACAAGGGTAGTATTTACTCTACTATTTCAATAAAAATTTATCTATCTAAAGGTCATCTTTACCAAGTTTTCACTTTTCTCTCACATTCATCCTTAATCACAGGGAACCTTAGGATATGATTCAAAAACTATAGGTTCACCTTTATAAAGGAATGAATTGGTTATAATATTTTATTTGGATCCCTCCCATATCCCTCTGTAATTAAATTCTCTACTTTGGCATATGAAGAGAAGACTAATGGGGTCAAACATAACTAGAATCACCTCTATTCCTTTAAATATAAAACCTCTAGTAACACCCCACTCTCTTCGCCTAATTGTTAAAAGAAATTCCCCAAATGTGCTAATCAAAAGGGTGGCACATAAGAGAGTTGAAAGCACATATGTGTGGGAACTACAAGTAAAACTATCAGGGCTATGGACACTGACTCGAAGTGGGGCCATGCATGTATGGTACCAAGACACCTTCATCGAGGGTATGGATGCTTGCTGGAAATGAAACAATGTTGGGAAAAATAGGTAATTTTATGTTCAATAGATGCATTCTAATCATAAAAACCTCCTAGATAACTTTGCTATCCAATAGTAGAGAAAGGATTAAAACAATAATTACTCTCTATATTTGGATTCATTGTTTTAGAATTGCGAAATTCAAGTACTTTCATTTCTTAAGAGTTTATCTACTTTGATTATATCTTATGTAGGACCTTTAGAAATGGTAATACATAAGAATACATTGGACGTTTTTATTTTGATATTTGATAAATATAGAATTTTTATCTAAACTAGAGATAATTGCTTCATCCCCATGTGCCGCCAATTGTTGAGGCCTCAACCAGCCCCCTTAATTTTTTTGAAATTATGGGGACCTCCATATGAATTTTGTTATTATAAACTTTGAATTGTTTCACTTTGTTTTTTTCTCGAATTTTTTTTATTTTCATTTTGACAACTCCATTGCTTTACTCTCCTTGCCCACTTTCTAATGAAAGATATTTCACCTAATTTTGATGCATCGTTCAAAATATATCATTGGTCAAAATTCGGTCAACTTTTAACGTCTAGACATTCAAATATGTAAACATGTATTTTATATTGTTTTATAAATTGTATTGGTTAAATTAATGCTAAAATGTAAATAAAATTTTATTAAGTTAGCTTATTTATTTATTTATTTAACTTTAGTTAATTATTGTTTAGTTAATTAAGTTAATTGAAGTTAACATTAATTTAATTTAATAAATTAAGTTAATTTTTACTTTAATTAATTTGTAAATATAATTTTTGTTATTTATTCATTTTATTAATTTAATTAATTATAATTTAAATTATGTAAAATTATTTAATTCATTTAAATATGTAAATATATTTAATAATTTATTAATATGTAAATATAATAATTTTATATTTAAAGGCCCAAACCCTAGAACCACTGCACCTGTAGCATTATATATAATCATCATAGCCAAGAGCAACGATTGATTTCCATTACTTACCTCTTGTCCCCAACATACATATATGTGGAACATCAAATGTAAACTCTCACATCACAACCCCTCAACGGAGACCTTTTCAATGAATGTCATATTAGTGCCATGTAGAGCCAACCATATGCTTTCATGTGTCCTTCCATGCCACATAACCTCAGAAGTATGTCCCTAGTGATTTCCTTTGATTCCCCATTCATTTCTAGTAGGATTTTACCGCCAGGATGATGTGGATTGGTGGGACCCTATTCCTCACACATGCCCTTCCTACACGCACTTACATGTAACCTTGCTCCTTTACCTTTCATGTCCTTCTATTCCACGTAACCTTGACAATATTGACCTAGCGATTTCGAGTGAATATCCTTTGGTTTCTTCTAGGATTTTATTTCCAATATGTCTCAACCATAAAAAAAAACACACCTTGTGGGTCCTCTCACCATCCAAATTCTCTTATTCACTCCTCATGTTCTTATCTTTTCATGTCATCCCGGAGGTTTCTTTGGAGCACATTTTAAAAGGCGCCAGGGTGACAAGGAGATTTGACACATTTTCTTTGTCCACATCGATTCCCTTCTCCAATCATGACATCCATCAGCTTGGGTCCATCCTCCACGTGTCAATACCTTCGATAATTTCCTAACTCATTCTCCATGTCCTCCCAAAAGTATATTGCAAAGACGTTTTAAACATGAGCTCTATTTTTTTAAATTGTCAAGACGACGTGGACTTCCAAGTTGTTCTATAATAGGTCCTCCTTCATGCATATGTTCCACCTTTACTCATGGCATACCCCCTCCATGTCATCCACATTATGTTGTTTCTCCTAAGGATTTAATCGTTGGGGTGACTTGTTCACTATATAAGGCCTCCATTTGTCCATAACAACATCATCATGGCTCACCTACCACATCACCCCATAATTATTTCCCTGGCGATTTTTTTAAGAGCTTCAGTTGTTTCTTCGATAATTTTATTTATGGGGTTACATAGGAGCCATGATGGATGTCACATCATCCATACCAAGCTATCTATGATTGACACCTATCAAGCTCACAAATACACTCAAATCATTTGGCATATTAACTTTTCTCACTAGATTTTATCTCTCAGGTGATATGGGAGCCACATTAGACACTATTATCATTTAGCTTTGCCACAGTGATGGATGGTATGATAGACCATAGGTATAATAACCATCAAGCAGATAACCCAACCCAAATAGTCACAAAGATGAAGTGAAAGTGTCATGTTCAAGAGCGACTTGCTACCATAAAGTGATTTATCCATTTTACCATTTTCCCTAATCATTGCTGACGAGTACCTCTTTACTTTTTAACAAGCTTGAGGAGGATAACATATTCTTGTAGTATAATTCCGCCCTTGAGCTGAGTCCATCACTATGTGATGTTTTAACGAGTCTAGCAAAGGTTAAACTCGGTCTTGTCATGATGGACAAGTTTGTCACTATTTTATGCTTTAACGAGTTTAATGACAATGAGAACTTGGTCATTTTCATGTTTAGAGAGTTTGGAAAGGGAAAAAAAGAAAACTCCACAAGTTCTTTTTTGTAAAATTTTCTCTCAAGTCCAAAAAAGTGTAAAATAGTACAAGAGAGAACCTATTGATCATGTTCGATCAACGTATTCCTTTTTCGTAAATAATCTATCTCAGTCTAGAAAAGGGTTAAAATTATACTGAGTAGATGTCGTTTCCAATCCATTTACGAGTTGAAAGGAAAAGTGCTCAACAATATTTTCATACCTTGAGAGTCTAAAAAGAGCTTAAAGAGGACCCCTCTTAGAGTAACGAGTGGTGTCTAGGATAGCAACTCGTTCCAGTGATGTTGGCACTTCTCAAAACATGTTGATTTATGTGAAGAGGCTAGCTAAAAATACCACTCGTTGCAACTATTCCTCAAAAACGGTAAAACAACCAAGTGAAAGTGTATGATCAACCAAGTAGATAGTGATGATGGAAGGAGAAAAACCAAGTCTCGTTTGATGGAAAAGGATGATAGAATCGCAATAACAAGGATTAGAATGGAGATGGGTTCATGTTTACACAAGCTTGAACCATAGTGAACTATTCTTGGATTCAATTTCATCTTTACACAAGCTTGAAATAGAAAATTATGCCTGGATTCAGTTTCATGTTTACACAAGCTTGAAACGAAAAACTATTCTTGAGATTGGTTTACATGCCCCCAACATGATGAGTCGATTCTAGATGCATGCCCCCCAAGCTTCATTGCAATCACCTAAGTAGACTACTCATGGCTATCAGGTGGATGGAATGAAGGTTCATTTACAAGATCAAGTGAAAGACTTGACTAGGAGTTTACTAGATCTAATCAAAGATTCGAATTGGAAATTTACTCTAGGGGACCTTGTTTATTTTTTTAATGAGCTTGACACAAGATAAGGAACTCTTCTCAGATTCCTTGTTTCATTTTTTAACAAGCTTGACACAAGACAAGGAACTATGCTTTAGGACCTCTTTCATTTTTTAGTCAATTTGACATAGTAAAACAACTATCCTAATATTCCTTGTTTCATTTTTTAAAAAGCTTGACACAAGATAAAGAACTATGCTCATATTCCTTGTTTCATTTTTTAATGAGATTGACACAAGACAAGGGACTATGCTCATGTTCCTTGTTTCATTTTTTAATGAACTTGACATAAGACAAGGAACTATGCTCATGATTCCTTGATCGCAACCCATAAGAGGTTGCCACATAATTGACCCATGGTGGAAAAGATAGCATTGAGACAAAAGGACCATTTATGGAAGATGGTTGATTGGACGCCATATTTGGACTGGAAAATGAAAGCTAGTCAACGGTGACAATTTTTCCTTCATGCGGGAAACACATCACTCAAAAGAGTGTTGAAACAATAGCTCCCATGTCATAAACATAGTTGTGCCCAAGAAGTAAATTGTAATATAAAGGGCATGGAACTACCATCACATTGAGATAAAGAATTTTTCCTCACAAAGTAATAGGCAACTAAGGAAGGATCCCTAATGGTTGACTGGTTCCTCTATTAAAATACAATAGATTCTAGGTAACAAGCACAAGTGGTGGTGAACCGAGCGACTTCCAAGTAGTGGAGGAAAGAATAATTATAGATTCACCTTCATCTATAATAGTGTCACATACAATCATATTATAAACATGTACTATGATCTAGAAAGGCACATAAGAAGGAAGATAGCATCCTGCCAATCAATTGGAGGAGGTACCTTAAGAATGGGAAAATTACCCCCTTGAGTTACGAGAATGGGATGATTTTCCTCTTGTTTTGATGGAACAAGATAATTGCCTCCAAGCTCATTGGAATCTGAAGAAATGAAAACAACCTAAGTGGTATCATACTCACTCTCTACAAGAAAGGTATGGTTAACTGATGGTGAAAATGGGTCAATTGTTTCCTTGACCTATAATTGGTCAGTTATAGACTCCTGGGATTCACATTGAAAGAGAGTGGGTTTGACTGACAATTCATTTGGGTCAGTCACTTCATCAACTATTGAAGGATTAAGGGAGAGACTCTTGTAACCAAATGGAACTCACTGCAGAGAAGCAAGACGGTTCTCCAACACTTTTTGGGCTTCATCCAGATAGGGACAAAGGTGAATGGTGTGATTCTATTCGCATAACCTATAAGGAAACTAAACTTTACCCTTCTTTTCAGGAACATTACTACCACTAGTTGATGGTGTGTCACTAGCATGACCTCCGGAAGTTGATGACACAGGATGATGTGAACGAGAAGACCATCCTTCTAAGATCTAAGGAATACCAACAAAATTTCAAAGAAGATGGTCTCCCATAAAAAGTTTGTGAGGGTTATCAGACGGTTTATCATCAGAAGTTGCATTCAAAGTAATGGTTTCTTGGTTACCCCCCTGTTGAACTTTCTTCTTCTTCTTCTTCTTCCCTTTCTTCTTCTTCTTATCCACCTGGTTACTAGTGTCAATACTTTCACCAGGAGAAGAGGAAGTAGGGGAGGAAGAAACAACCGATGAAGAAGGTAAAGGGTCAACTTTAGGATTAACTAGAGGTTGATTTTGTCCAATTATAGGAATATTTAGTTGCAGGGCCAAGGAGGTTGAGAACAACCATACTAGCGAGCCGATGGTAAGTCTCGGAAGGGACAACGTATCCATATAAGGAGCACCAATATTTCTGAAAGGAAGAAAAGGACTAGGATTCCCATTAAAAGGAATTCCTTGATCGATGGACTATGGAGTTGTTGCCATATGTCTCAACCTAAAATCAGCTAAGGAGTGACATGGAGGATGTTATCCATGGTCAATTAATTTTATTTTAATCAAAATAATGTAACAAAATAAAAGAGGGATAATCTAGGTAAAAGGATTACCAAGTAACTGTGAACTGCAATATACTGCCTTAGTAAACCAAGGACTTAACATATGTGTAGGCAATCTCCCCGAATATTGCGTTCGGTGTATGATAGTGTACAAGGCGGCCAACTTGGTTACCTAAGGATGAATAGCAACCTAATGTAGTCCTCCCATATATACCCAAAATTATGTGGAGACCCAATCCATGTTAACGCTGTCAAATGCGAAACTGCACAATGAGATCATTCCTTTATACTTTTCGTACTATAACACCACCCTATATACCCAAAGGTATGTGGAAAAGCTACAATATACTTACATACGTGGAATGAGGTATCACACTGGGAATGTATAACAGACAATTAGTGACAGCTGCTATGTTTAATGATGTTGGAACACGTCTCTAGCCCCGAACCTCTAAATGTTATGTGGTAAGTTACAATGCTCCATTAGGTTAATTGAGATAACTTTTAAGTTGATATTGTTTAAGAGTTTTTCTTTTAGGTTGACTCCATGATGTTTTTGAAATTACTAGAATGCAACTATGATGAGAAACATTATTTTCATTTGATTTGAATAATGAAAACATTAACTAAAAGGGATAGAGCAAACAAAATCTTTAATCAAAGAGCATAGAGCATATCTAATGCAACTTTCCCTATACTATTCCTATAAGCACACACAAGCCTCCAAATGAATAATGCAATATTTTATTTTCATTTCCTTTAATGTTTAGATGAAAGAAAGGAAACTAAATGCACAAACAATAAATAAATACTTTTCACAAGAAACGAATACTTTACGAGATTTCCTTTTTCAAAGAAATGAGGAATTTATGACACTTCTTTTTCATAAAAGACTAATCGACTATAAGCTAACTTTGACATTAAATTGAGAATGATAAATAATCACTTAAGAAACACTAAACAATCAAGGTCAAATTAGGGCTAGGAGAAGAAATATAAACTAATTTCATAACCATAGAAAACATTGAGCTTTCAGCAAACAACATCAAAAGTAAATTTGGAAAAAACCAAGCCAAAGGTGGGTTTTTTAGCTCAACATGGATCAACGTAGCACTGAGTGGAAGAAAATGCACTGCAAAGCACTGTCTCTAATCCAAGAGTGCACTGCAGTGCATTTTCCCCTAACCAAGGCCGCATCGGTACTATCACATTCCTAGAATAGGCATTCTAGTGCAAATTTCAACCAAAAACACTTCAAAATGATTGAAAAGAGATCAATAAAGTCAAGTAAATTCTATTAGGATGTAATATGATAAGGGTAAAGTACTAGGAACAATAGTCCTTCCCCAGTGGAGTTGCGAATTCGTTATATGGAATTTGTATCTATGGATAAACATATTTTCCCTAACTGGGTAGCTACACTTAGAACAGCACAAAGAAAGTAGTTTAACCTTTTCTTGTTGTAGAGATATGAGATGAAGGAACTTACTTGTAATCATTCGCTTCCTTGATCCCCTTTGAATTACTCCCGTCGCTCCCACTTGAACTGAATTTGATCAATTGGTACCTGTGTCAACAAAAATAGAAACAACAACGATCAAAGCATACATGATCTATCTACTATAAACCAATGTAATCGAAGACAATGAAACACATAATCATCATAGATATGAACAATAATATGAGAAAAGGAATAAACAACTTTACTAATGTAGAAGGAAGAGTTTCACCCAATACATTTCTATCACTCCTTCAACTTCAGTCCAACCATTGTCACACCAAAAACACACCAATCTAGCAACATAACATTACTTGACATGAACTCAAATCTCAAACCAATAGTATTTCCTTACAATCTTTAGATTCTAGCCCCTTGATCACTATGATGATTGCTCAATTTATAAGGAAATGAAAGTGATTTTTTCATAAATTTGGTATTGAATGGCCTTCTAAAATTGGAGTTAGTTTCCATTGAGTAAGAGATGAGAGGATAGGAGGTTAATTGATCCATATCCTATCCAAATTTGAGCTCAATGGATGAGATAAGAGATGGGATCCTTCTAGAATGATCTAGAATCAAGGAATATTCCCAGAACCCTATGCAAATTTTGCTCATTCTCGCCCAGTATAGGGGTAATTGGGCGTAAGTTTAGTGAAGTGCATGCTTGCATGGGCCTACCTGCATTGCAGTGAAATTATCCCTAACCAAGGTTGTGCTCATGTCCCAAGGAGGCATTTCAGCAAGGTTTGAGGACAACAAACCTTCATGGATGGAAGCATCCAATGAGGTGACTTGTCTAGGGCATGTAACAACAGAATTAGGGTTTTATGAGCCCTAATTGTATTGATCTGAATGTCAGGAGTGCTTTTCCCAAATATACTTGTAACACATGAGAATAAGTTATCGAATATACTTTTATCACATTTTTGGGGTCATAAAAACTATATGAAATTTCTACTTTTTCTATATAAAATCCAATGAGGTTGGAAACACTCTTAAACATCCTGAAACAATTAATGGTATTGATGAAAATGAAAGACAAAGGAGAAGGTTGTTGGAAATAACACTAAGGGGGGGGTGAATCAGTATTATCAGATTCTTTTCTCAATATGCCTTCCTTAATTTATTGATCATTAACTTGTATATAATAATGAGCATGAAACAAGAGAAAATAGATAGTCACACCAAAGAACACCAGATATAAGGTGGAAACCCAATGTGGGTGAAAACCACCTGCTGCAATATGTCTCTATCTTATTTCAATTAGAAACTTCCTTTACAATGATTTTGTACTAGTGCAGTCCTTTACCAGTACGCGGGTTGCAACCTACAGAGAGCTACAACTCTCTCTCTTTTTCCAGTCTCTCCTAGAAGGGAGCTACAACCCCCTTAGCTCTTTTACTTCCACGTTTCATTAATTTTCAAACTGGATCCATGAACATCAAATAATCATCAAGTACATTTAAATCACCCAATCTCGTTAATGAACCAATGAATCACACGACTTTTCATAATGCTGTAAACAGAAAAGTAATACCAGAAATCTAAACCCAGAACTCTGCTGCAATAGATAAAAGACAATCAATAAATGTTTCAAGATAAGACCGCAACTTCACCAATAGGGGCCTGCGTATATCCGTAGCTCTTCTGAGACTAAACTACAGAGAACCGCTCTGGTTGTTCTTCTTCTCTGCGTACTTTTCTTCAGATCTACACCTTTACTTCCGAATTACAGCGTACATCCGCACTGTGCCTTCTTCTTACCTGCGTACCTCGCACTTCGCCCTTTTCTGTGCTGCGTGCGCCCCGCACTATGCATTCTCCTGTGCTGCGTACCCCGCACTGCGCCTTTGGCTTCACAGCATACTCCTGCACTGAGCCTTTTACTAACCTGCGTATCCCCGCACTGCGCCTTCGGATCGCCTGCAGAGTTCTGATTAGGGCCAAATTTACAGTCCTCCAATGTGCCACAGTCAGTCAGATCCATAGATCTGTTCATGCGCCCGAGAGATCATGACATGTCAATAGATTCACCTTAAGTTATCTCCTTGATTTAGATCTTATTTTTAAAATCAATGACCCAAAATTTCAGATCTAAAGATATTCAAATTTCATAAGTGTCTGGCCAAGAGATCTCCTTTCCTTTTTATAGGCAAACCTTTCTCAATACCATGGTCCAAAACCATAATAACACAATACCATGAACCCAATACTTGGGATCAATAAGTTTGGATGCAATACGACGGACCAAAACCATTTGATCAAAAACTGTCGGACTAATACCATGAACCATTCATGAAGATTCCCAGGTGCACGCGCTTTTATGCATTGGAGAGAGTGAACCTGGGGTCCGCACCTTCTGAACGTATCACCTGCATGCATGTACGCGCTGCTTGGTCGGCATACCTACAGGCTCACAGCTAATACTAGGAATACCTGTGGGTATCTTAATTTCCATGATTTTGAGTGCCTGAATTGAGATCTGCTACAAGAGTGAGTTTCCATCAAGTACAACACCTGCACCATAGAGCCAAACTAGAAACATAATGCCAACAAAGGTCACTTTTATTTCACATTACTATTAATTACCTAGCATTAGTAGGACACTATGGTTGAATAAGAGACATTCCTACTTACAAATTATCGTTTCTTGGAAAAATTCAAAGGGGATGCCTAGACGTCTGCCTTTATAGGTGCCTATATGTCTCCCCTTGGAGGGGGGATGCCTACAAGCACCCCTTTTGGGGAAATAATTCCCTACATTAAGGAAACACTCCCCCTTGGCTTTTCTTAAGCTTCCCCAAAAGGGGAAATGGGGAAATGTTTCCCTAGGCGCCCCTTGATCTCTGGAGCATGGGAAACATGGGGAGAATTCCTCCCTCCCTTGAAATATGGTTCATCTAGATTCTTAATTTATTAATTATTCTTATTATTATTATTATTACTCTTTCATGGGAACATATCCAGGAACTTTGAGGTGTTTTATTTAAGCAATTTTCAGAATCCTTAAACACAAAAATATTGTTGAGTAATATTGCTTCTTTTCATGCTTGTTAAAGGATTTGAAATTACATCTATTTGGTATAGTTTAACCCTTTTTTGTACTGAGTAGACTAATCACAAAAAAGGAATACTCTAGTCAATAAATGTTAGAAGAGTTCTCCTTTGTATTGTTTTATCCTTTTTTTGCCTTAGGTTACTAAATTTACAAAAACGAAAACCCTTGGAGTTTTCTTTAAATTATTTTCTGACTCCCTAAATATGAAAAAAATCATCTATCTTTACTTTATCTAGACTCATTAAAATTTTACGTTAAAGATTTAATGAGCAATCTTTTATCCTTTTCTTGGACTCGTTAAATATAAATGAAAAAGGTCATGTTGGAGTTTTATTTTTGTTTATTTTTCAAACTCTTTCAATATGAAAAATACATCCAATTATTCCTTTATTGGACTCATAAATTTAAACAATGAAGAACCCATTTGTAAATTTAGGATAAATCACTCCTTCCTAGGGTTTGTTAAAAATAGTTTGAAGTATGAGCTTATATTCTGAGCATATGTTATCCTCATCAAGCTTGCTTAAAAATGAAGAGTTACTCACCAAAAATGGTGGGGGGAATTTGGGGAGGGAATATATAAGCTCTGTATGCATTTTATGGCAGTAAGTCTCTCTTGAAGATGACTGATGAACCTTAGTATTGGAACAATAATGTTGCAACTCCCAAGGTTACCAACTTAAATTATCAACCTGAGGTTCGTACAAACTTAAGCGGTGTCAGAACTATATGTGCAACATGAAATATGTCCTTCTTCTATTTATGTGATGTAATGAAGTGAATTCCATGAAATCCAAGCCTAAAATAATTACATAAATATAAACATTAACCTATTTGCAGAGTGACCCGGATGCGGGTGTCTCACTTGACCTTTAATTCGTATGCCATGAAGCCACGCGCAGGTAGCTGGAGGCAGGTGGCAAGAAATGAATTTTGAATGGGGTTAAGAGCCGAGGTGATGGACATTGAAAGCTATTCAATGCGGGTGCAGGGAACAGGTACGCAGGTGGCGGAGGGAATAGAAATAAAACAAGGGAGGATGAAGAATGGCCGAGTGAATTTCGATGATGTAGAGGCGAGCAGTCTGTTCGACGGAGGTGACGAGACAGCAGGAGAAGCCTCCCTGGAGCAGTAATGGTGGGTTGAAGGTTAACGCAAGGACATCCCCTCCTGTTTTGATAGAAATACTTAGGTTTGAGACAGAGGCTTGGGGAAGAGACGGGTTAATAATTGAGTTATCTCCGAAGGATTTGGGGAGGAATTTAGTTGTCGGGCGTCTCAGAGCTGGGGTCTGTGTTGCCA
This sequence comes from Pinus taeda, assembly GCA_000404065.3. NCBI lineage: Eukaryota > Viridiplantae > Streptophyta > Pinopsida > Pinales > Pinaceae > Pinus > Pinus taeda. The sequence continues at coordinate 62,276 of APFE030060136.1, forward strand.
CCAGCGATAATTCGGTCAATTCACAGTGCACGGGTCTTTCTTCGCAGTTGGGAAGTGTTACCAGCATGCTACCTATTCTGAAGATGCTGCCCCGACTCAGAGCGACTCCAAGAAGGGGCCGAAATGTAGGAAACAGGGGAGTGACGGGGAGCAGGGGCAGGCCGTCTCCTCGCAAAATTTCTCCTATAGCTATGGCTTATCCCTCCGCCCAAGCCTCAGAGGATTCGGAATCCTCGCTCAACAACTCAGTCCAAACAGCAAAGTTTCGCTTTAAGAGCAGGTTACATAAACCCACAGTCACTGCTCTGGTTACAGTGATTTTCACGGAAGAAGAGGAAGAACAGGCCATCTCTAAGAACTCAGAGAGTGAACACTCCCCTACCCCTCTGGAAGACTCACCGCGGGAGAAGGACACCATTAGTACTCAGTCAACCTCTACAAACCAACCTCACTCCCCCAGGATTGCGGCAGTCCAAGATCAGATGGAGGATCACAGCATCAGCCAAAAGAAGGCGGGAACGGAGGAGAAAACCAAAGGAATGGTAGAGCCTCAGCAAGGTATGGCGCAGTCAGACCAAACGAAGAAATTGCCGGACAATCGCTTCTGCAATCTGTTGAAACTCAAGCTTCCCCCAGGAGTCAAGCCCACAGATGTCCAAGATGGTCTCATGGTGGAATGGGTTCGTGAATCGGACGAGGAGATGGATACTGGAGACGATGCACTCGGATAAAGCCCAAACAATGTTGGGAGCTCCCAGGCAGGCCTCTGGTTTTTTGTTTAATGTTTGTCTTTTTTACTGTTCATCAAGACCCTTCGTACGGCGATATCTAGTTTGCTGTCCAGCCTAGCAATATTAAGCTGTTTTCTTATTTGTCCAGTTTAAGTATGACAGGTTTTGCAATCTGGCTGTAAGTTTTTGTATCTCTGCTCTAATTCACATGTTGAAATTTGGTGTAAGAGCAGTAAACAATCTCAGTTTAGGAATGGCTTCTTGACAGAGAGAGATTCATAACTCTCTCAGACGGTAACTCCTCTTTGTAAATATCTTTTTTCTTTTAATATATTTAGAACAGTCTTTACCCAGAAAAAAAAACCTATTTGCAGAGTGTAAATGGTACATCGAAAGGAAGCCCAGATCTATGTAATAGAACTAACAATGTCAAAAATGGAAGCCATAGCTTAATATGTATGAAAAAAACTGAAAAAAAATATTCAATAAATGAATTCAAGATATATTTTTTCAATCAAAGTTCATAAGGTGCTTCGTAAAGTAATCATGAAAATCATCATTATGCTCTTCAAGTCATCAATATGTCCATTAACCATAACTGCAGAGGTGGGTATCTTAATTTCCATGATTTTGAGTGCCTGAATTGAGATCTGCTACAAGAGTGAGTTGCCATCAAGTACAACACCTGTACCATAGAGCCAAACCAGAAACATAATGCCAACAAAGGTCACCTTTATTTCACATTACTATTAATTACCTAGCATTAGTAGGACACTATGGTTGAATAAGAAACGTTCCTACTTACAAATTATCGTTTTTTGGAAAAATTCAAAGGGGATGCCTAGACGTCTACCTTTATAGGTGCCTATATGTCTCCGCTTGGAGGGGGGATGCCTACAAGCACCCCTTTTGGGGAAATAATTCCCTACATTAAGGAAACACTCCCCCTTGGCTTTTCTTAAGCTTCCCCAAAAGGGGAAATGGGGAAATGTTTCCCTAGGCGCCCCTTGATCTCTGGAGCATGGGAAACATGGGGAGAATTCCTCCCTCCCTTGAAATATGGTTCATCTAGATTCTTAATTTATTAATTATTCTTATTATTATTATTATTACTCTTTCGTGGGAACATATCCAGGAACTTTGAGGTGTTTTATTTAAGCAATTTTCAGAATCCTTAAACACAAAAATATTGTTGAGTAATATTGTTTCTTTCCATGCTTGTTAAAGGATTTGAAATTACATCTATTTGGTATAGTTTAACCCTTTTTTGTACTGAGTAGACTAATCACAAAAAAGGAATACTCTAGTCAATAAATGTTAGAAGAGTTCTCCTTTGTATTGTTTTATCCTTTTTTTGCCTTAGGTTACTAACTTTACAAAAACGAAAACCCTTGGAGTTTTCTTTAAATTATTTTCTGACTCCCTAAATATGAAAAAAATCATCTATCTTTACTTTATCTAGACTCATTAAAATTTTACGTTAAAGATTTAATGAGCAATCTTTCATCCTTTTCTTGGACTCGTTAAATCTAAATGAAAAAGGTCATGTTGGAGTTTTATTTTTGTTTATTTTTCAAACTCTTTCAATATGAAAAATACATCCAATTATTCCTTCATTGGACTCATAAATTTAAACAATGAAGAACCCATTTGTAAATTTAGGATAAATCACTCCTTCCTAGGGTTTGTTAAAAATAGTTTGAAGTATGAGCTTATATTCTGAGCATATGTTATCCTCATCAAGCTTGCTTAAAAATGAAGAGTTGCTCACCAAAAATGGTGGGGGGAATTTGGGGAGGGAATATATAAGCTCTGTATGCATTTTATGGCAGTAAGTCTCTCTTGAAGATGACTGATGAACCTTAGTATTGGAACAATAATGTTGCAACTCCCAAGGTTACCAACTTAAATTATCAACCCGAGGTTCGTACAAACTTAAGCGGAGTCAGAACTATATGTGCAACATGAAATGTGTCCTTCTATTTATGTGATGTAATGAAGTGAATTCCATGAAATCCAAGCCTAAAATAATTACATAAATGTAAACATTAACCTATTTGTAGAGTGTAAATGGTACATCAAAAGGAAGCCCAGATCTATGTAATAGAACTAACAATGTCAAAAATGGAAGCCATAGCTTAATATGTATGAAAAAAAATGAAAAAAATATTCAATAAATGAATTCAAGATATATTTTTTCAATCAAAGTTCATAAGGTGCTTCGTAAAGTAATCATGAAAATCATCATTATGCTCTTCAAGTCATCAATATGTACATTAACCATAACTGCAGAGGTGAATTGCAAGGGATAAGAGGCAAGGTGTAAGAGGTTTTTGGTATTAATCAATCATTGTTTCCAAACCTAGAGGTCACTATTCAAGCCTAAGAGACAAAATCCAAGCTTTTGGAGCAAATCTAGTCAAGTTTACATGTGCTACAGGAGTGTTGCACGACTGCTACAGGAGTGAGATAACTTGTTGAATGCTCAAGTAAATGAAATGAAAAGGAGATGGAAATATATTTTTTATTAATTATCATGTCCTAGGACTCCATTACAAGTGGAATCACTCCAAAATACCCCTATTAACACATGCTAAAACATAGGAGAAAATTACATCTAAAAAACGGAAATTCAAGAACTAGTGAACTAGTTAACCTACCAAATTCCTAACCTAATCAAGTGAAAATTCTATGGGGTAATTTTTTTTATTAACTTGAATGTTTTTATGGCCCAATAAAAGTTGAATCAATGAAAATTAAGCTCATTAACATGTTCTAAAAAATAGCAGAAAATTACTACTATTTTGCTAAAAGGGACTTCTAGAAATTCTAGATTTGTGAACTAGTAGAACAATCCAAGTAGCTCAATGATGAATATGAATTTTTAAATATGTTCCAAGGATGAATCATTCATGTGACTCTATAAATAGCCTATAAAAAACTCAATACAATCATTTAATCAATATGACGCACAACTAAAGAAGCATGAATAATAAATGCAAAAATAAGAGACGAAAGTAAAAAGGTATTCAAAGGAAGTAAAGAAATTGTACAAGAGGGATCTAAGGATCTTGGGATGGCCAAACCCAAGGAATAACAAATTCATATGGAGTAAACCAAGATTGATATGTGAAAAATGGCACCAAAATTCATTGTTTGAATCAATCCAAGTATATCCGTGTCAGAAATGAAAGTGGAGCTACTAAATAACAAGTTTTATCCACAACAAGACTAAGAAATACATGCCTCTAGAGGAAAGTTTGAATTGGTACTGATACAAATAGATGAAGAAGCATTCCCGTTGGAAGGACGAAACTTTCCCCTCCAAAATCCCTAAGAAAGTGGATCTCGTTCCCAACACTAGGAATCTTCATTGAATGATAGGGAACCCATTCTTATATTTTCTCAATCAGTAGAGCTCTAGAATTTGTCAATAATTTCATGACTTTTTTTAATTTACTATCCAATATTGGTCGATCCTATAGTAGGGAGAAAGCCCATATATTATCTCATTCAAAATTTACTCAATATTCTCTCAATATTCTACAAAAATAAATAATACTAGGCACATAATAAGCAAGGATAAACCAATTTCTTAAGGACCCATTAATATTATGAATTAACTCTATCATTTGAAAGTAGGGGGTCAAATACTTATCTTAAGGGTCTATAAATAATAAAATGGGCTTAATAAAATGGACAATTTTTCGGCCCATTGTCTCCCACTACTAAAATTTTTGTTCATCCTTGAGTAACTTGGCCTTCTTTCTCTTCGCTGGCTTTGTCATGGTATCCTTCGGTATCTTCTTGATGTCTTAGGCAGCTGTAGACGTGGTTTATTCTGAATAGAACTCAACCATGGATGGTCTTGTTCTTGGAGGCCACTATGACCTTGATAGTAGTTTTATGGGCAAACTTGTTGTTGCCCCACATCGTCTAACTTCTTTGATTTTACAATCTGCATCGATTTGTGCATTCTGCCCCTCTCTTTTTTCAATTCAAATAAGAGGGGTATTCCAAATTTATCAAGAATAATCCTTCCCGCTTCCACACATTTATAATAGGAATCTAGGTCAGGTTGCGGTTCAAGCTCTTGGAGTTCATGGCTTCCAACTTATACCTCTCTTGATGTTGATGCCTCCTCGTGTAGCACTTTTTCTTCATCCTGTAGCAATTTTTCTAAATTTGTTACTTCCTATAGCAATTTCAGTGTTCTAGTAGCAGTGGAGTCTAGTCTTGTAGCAAGGTTCTTTTTTCTTTTAGTTTCTTAGTTGTGGGTGATATATTGGTTGGCCTTGTCATGGATGTCATAGGTTGTTAACCCTTGGCTTTGATGGAGGTAACCTCCTCAACTTTCTCTTCCCCCAACCCCAATTATTTTCTTGTTGAAAGAGGTTGAAGGTGATGAAAACAAGTCTAGATGAAAACGCAACTAATGGTGATGAAAATAAAGTTAGATTAAAACAAGGCTAGTGGGACATGAAAATGAGACTAGGTACTGATTGAGTTTGGCGAAGAATTTAGTTTGTGGATGGTTTCCTTTATTGACCCTTGACACTTAAACACACAAAAGAGAAATTACATAGCACTCATGAAGCCCAAATAATTTAATTACATACCTTGCCTACTTGTGGAGATGGTTGATAGTGTTGATGTTTTGGATTGAAGACTTTTTTTTCAGGTGTTGTTGGAGCCAAATATTGTGTTACAGGTGTTGCATGGTGCCATGATTCATCATTCATGCATGTTGTCAAATATTGCTTACTGATGTGTTGATCCTTTAATGGTTTTATGGTAGATGTGGACATGAGCGAGGCTATTTTTTAAGTGTCTTTTGTGAGGTTATCCGTTATCCTCCCTTGCTTCTTGCAATTTCTAGAGAAAAATGTTAGGATATTTCGACACATAGGAATGATTAAGTATAACTTGGTCTAGTATAGAGTTAGGTAAAGTGTGTTTATTTACTATGTACATTTGTAACTTACAATCTGACGGTCATGATATGTAGTGATCCGACGGTTGATTCTCTCCTCGGTATTACCGACACTTGATCTGTGGCTTGACACCCGATTGGTCCATGAATTCTATTTAAAGCGCATGGAGGGTCATTTGTAAGTTAACCGTGCATGAGATAAGCTTATGTAGATTTTCATTCTTTTATTAGTAAATTGCCTGTAGTGGCCACGTTGGCATAGGTCGTGGACTGTTTCCCTCTTTGAGGGTTTTAACCACATCAAAATACTGGTGTATTGATCTGTGATCTATTTGTGAGTGGTGTCCTTTTGGTGTTCTGTCTGAGGAACTTACCCTGTAAATTCTTACATGGTGTCAGAGCTATTTGAGGGCCGCGTCCGTTGTTGATCCAAATCTGAAGCCGGTAGAACTGCATGCGACTGTCATCTCCTAGATCTATTTTTTCTGACTGCTTTCGGGCCGAGAGGACTTCTCTATTGTGTTGGGAGCATCCGTTCCAATGAGGAACCCCTTTCGTTTCACGCGAAATGGTTTCCAGTAGCCCTAGCTGCGTCAATTTTTAGATCTGGAGGTATACAGTGTTTATTTGCAATTCACTTTTATTTTCTCTCTGTTTATTTTGGTTTCGATTTATTTAGCTCTTTTTATCACCGGATCTATACCTTTCATTTTTGCGTATGCTCTTTGACCTGCGACTCTGTGCGATCTGGGCAAATTAGAAATAGAAAGGAAGGATTTTTCTCATGCGCATGCTCTTTTCCCTGCACCTTAGTGTGATCTCGGAAAATCAGAATCATTCAGGAAAATATTTAGTTTCCAGGTAAAGCTAACTTTAAGCAGTAAGGCTTGTTTTTTTTTGCATGTCCGTGTTGGGTTTTGTGTTTTTTTTTTGTAGGGAGGAAAAGAGCTTTCTCAAGCAAGCACACAATCCAAAGCATCCGTGACTAAAAGGAAACAAAGCCCCCACCCCTCTCTTTCTCTCTCTATCTTTTTGTATAGCTCACTTGGTTCAAAGCTAATTTAAAAGAGTAGAGGTCTTGGGTTCAAATCTCCTTTTTGTTGAAAAAGGAGCGCTTTTTTCATTTCCGCACATTCCTACGCTTTGCCGGCGCCTTCATCAACATTTTTTAAAAGGGTCATAACTTCTTCATCCGGAAGCCGTTTTCAGAGCCGTTTTTTTTTAACCAGCCTAATTTTTCAAGCTCTTTCCATTGAAACACTTAGTTTCAGCATATATAGCTTCAATTTCTATCAAAATGGAAAGTTCATGCCAATTTATTCTTGAGAACACCAACTACTTCCAATGGTGGTCCTACATTGTGGATTTACTTAGAAGTAAAGGTCTTTACCGAATAGCCACAGGCCAAGAAACCAAGCCAAAAGATGAAGAGAAAGAAGCCAAATGGGAAAATAGGCAAGATCAAGCACATGGGTTGATAGGGATGTCTATCTCTCCTGATCTTAGATTCCATGTTGCTGAGCTTGATACTCCTGATAAAGTAATGGAGCAGCTTACTAATGTTTTTGGAATAAAAAATGAACTTAGAGCCCATCAGCTTGAAAATGAGTTGCTTACTTTAAACCTCAATGATTTTTCTTGCATTGAAGATTTCTTGTCCAAGTTCAAGATCATTAGACTTCTCTTGGAAGGTGTTAAAGTTAAGAAATAAGATGGTGCCCTTACCTATTGCATTCTTAGTAAGTTGGGACCAGCCTACTCTGTGTTTGTTTCCGCCTTCCATTCTACAAGAGAAGCCTTCATTTCTCAAGGAGCTGACTACAAGCCCCCTTCCTTTGATGCTTTTTGTGATTCTTTAATAAGAGAACAAGAAAAACTCTTACACCTTGGTCTTCTTAATCTTGGAAACTCTTCCAAGAAAGCGTTAACCACCCAGCAGCAACCAAATTTAAAGAATCCTAAGAAGTCATATCCTAAAAAGAATGGTCCTAAACCAAACAAGGGTCCTAAGCAAACTCAGCCTCAAAATGAAAGATCATTTCAGCAAAATGATAAGACCAATAAAAACAAATGGAAGAAGACTGATAGACATTGTAACTTTTGTAATCGAGATGGCCACTTAGAATCTAAATGCTTTAAGAAGATGGAAGCCTTGGAAGCCGCAATGAAGAAACATAACATCCATGTGGAGCATTCTTCTACTTCAACTTCAACTTCATCTTTAGGAATGGTACTTTCTGCATGTCGTTGTCAATCATCTCAGTCTGGTTATCCATTAAATGTATCTTCTTCTTCTCATTCTCATGAGTGGCTCATTGATTCTGGAGCCTCTTATCACATGGCCAAAAACAAAGCCATGTTTTCTTCTTAACATGATTGTAACACCAAAAATATATATGTTGGTGATGATAGATCTCTTAATGTTTTAGGGACTGGAACTGTTCATCTAGACAATGGTCAGTTCAATGATGTATTATGTGTTCCAACCTTATCCAGCAACCTTCTATCTGAATATCAGATAACTCATTCAGGTGAAGGTAAAATTGTTGAATTTTCACCTCATGATGTTGTAATCAAGGATCTAAGAGATCCTAAACAGATTCTAGCTACTGGTATTACTGATGATTCCACAAGGTTGTATAAGTTCACAACTTTGGGTCATCAAATCTTCCCTCAGTATTTGTTGCTCATAATGATGAAGTGAGAAAACTTTGGCATGAGCGATTTGGTCACTTAAACTATCGCTCCCTTCAGCATCTATGTAAAGAAAATATGGTGACAGGTCTTCCTATGGTAACTTGCAGAGATGGTGTTTGTTCCGGATGTGTACTCGGAAAACATCATCGGGACAGTTTTGAAAAACGTGCCTCTTGGCACGTGTCAGCCCCTTTATAGCTTGTGCACAGTGATTTATGTGGTCCACTTCCTGTTGCTTCATTCTCTGGCTGCAAGTATTTCTTAACTTTCATTGATGATTTCTCCAGACGCACTTGGGTATACTTCTTAAAACTCAAGAGCGAAGTATTTAACACTTTTTTGGCCTTAAAGCCTTTGTTGAAAAACAATCTGGACATCAAATTCTTAAGCTAAGAACTAATAATGGTGGAGAATATGTTAAAAACACATTCATCAACTTTTGCACCGAAAATGGAATTCAAATGCAACATATTGTTCCATACACTCCACAAAAAAATGGTGTAGCTGAAAGGAAAAATCGCACCTTAAAGGAAATGGCTAATTGTATGCTGCAATCTAAAGGACTCAGTCTTAGTTTTGGGCCGAAACAATTAATTGTGCAAATTAAATAATAAATCGCACTCCTACTAAGGTTCTAAAGAATATCACTCCAGAAGAAGCTTGGAGTTCCATTAAACCAGATGTAAGTCACTTTCGTATTTTGGGAAGTGAAGCATGGGCCCATATTCCAGATGAAAAGCATAAAGCTTTAGAACCTAAGAGTGAGAAATGTACTTTGGTTGGATATTCTGAAGATGTAAAAGGTTATAGACTTATTCCATTTAAGTCCAAAAATGTTATCATTAGAAGAGATGTAAAATTTGATGAAAATAAATCGCCCTGCGAGCCTAGTCCGGCGGATGTGCCACCTCTTCCTATCTCTTCTACTTTTGAAAACATTTCTTCTTCAGATGATGAAAGTGAGGATGACAATCCTCCCCAACCTTCTCAGGATCCTCAACTTCCAAGATGGGTCCGTGCTACTCGGGATGCAGCAGGTGATCTTGCCGGTGATCCTACAGATCAGCGACGTACACGTTCTCAGTTTGAAAGAGCCTCTTCTTTACTGGCTCAAGCTCCAGTAAATCATGATCCTGACACTTTTGCAGAAGCTTCAGGCCATCCACATTGGGAAGCAGCTATGAATGAAGAATATCATTCATTGTTGGCAAATGATACATGGGATCTTGTTCCTCTACCAAAGGGACGCAAACTTGTTAGATGTAAATGGGTTTACAGAACAAAGTATGGACCAGATGGGAAAGTTGATAAACATAAAGCTCGTCTTGTTGCTAAGGGCTTTTCACAGGTTGAAGGCATTGATTACACTGAAACCTTCTCCCCTGTTGCCAAAATGAACTCTATCCGCCTTGTTCTTTCCCTTGCTGCCTCTTTAAAATGGGAAGTCCATCAGATGGATGTTAAATCTGCCTTCTTGCATGGGGACTTGCATGAAGAATCTATATGGAACAACCCATTGGCTTCATCCAAACAGACTCCAGCCTTGTATGTCGACTTAAGAAATCTCTTTATGGTCTAAAGCAAGCTCCTCGGGCTTGGTATGCCAAAATGGATAGCTTCCTTTTAGAATCTGGCTTTTCTAGGTGTTATTCTGACAATACTGTCTACACCAAGAAAGTGGGCAACTCTCTTATCATCCTTGTTCTTTATGTTGATGATCTTATTCTTACTGGTAGTGATCCCAACCTTATAAACCATGTGAAGTCAGCCTTAAAAAGAAATTTGAAATGACAGACTTAGGAAACTTACACTATTTTCTCGGTCTTCAAGTCTTGCAATCCAAGGAGGGTACTTCCCTTTCCCAGTCCAAGTATGCTTGTGATATTCTTCGTCATTTTCACATGGAAGATTGTAAGCCAACTCCTTCTCCCTTTCAGTCTGGAGTCAAACTTTCAGTCTCTTGTACTTCTCCTGAAGTTGATGCTACCCTATACCGTCAACTTGTAGGAAAACTCTTGTATTTAACCCATACTCATCCTGACCTTTCCTTTGTTGTTGGTCTTGTT